>SMSQ01002301.1:19794-125861 GCA_019453375.1 Ctenoplectra terminalis | reverse complement strand
AAAAAAATTCTGATAGTATTTTTTTTATTTATTTTCGAATATTAATATTCACATCAAAATCGAACTTCGTTAAAATAGAAATTTTAATACATCGAATACATCATGGATAATAAATATTATACTTCTCTTTTAATACTATTACGTAGTATGTATCGGAATATGTACTTCGAATACGCCCGTACGTACATTTAAAGAAGTCATACGTAACATTATAAAATCTGTGTCAAGAGGACACGCGATGTATCATGATGTTGAATAAAAATACAAAAAGGATTGTTTCTTTTTTTTTTTTTACGTAAGCACCATCATTTAATTCACGCATCGGTAAAATATCACTCGATTAGTACCGAAATGATTATAAAAGAAGTGAAAATTACACGTTGCGAACAGTTCTTCACACGCAATAAAATTCATTATAAAAATATTTGGTATATTTTGGATCAATCTGAGATTTAAAATCATACACAATGACACGAATAAATTCTTATACTTTGTAAAGTACGAAATATTTAGAATTTCATGTTGAATTCATATCGTGATTGAAAAGAATCAATCGAGCCGTCAACATCTTTGGTATTGTTATCAAAATGATTAGAAGATATACAAAATATCGAAGAAACTCTTCATTCTAGACATTGATCATTGAAATGAACACAGGCAAACGTGAAATGATTTGTCTTTTTTTGGAATGTGAAATGCGCGATCGTTCGTTGTGCTTCTTCATTATTACCAACGAGACTAAAGTTAATAATGTAAAATTTGATTCTTCTTTTTTCATGAGCTTTTGATTTTATGTTCAAACACATTTTACCCGTGTACGTGAAGTCGCTGAGACAGCACAAACTTTTCCTTCCTTCTTTCTTTTTACAATACATATACTATCTATTTCTCGTCGTTCTTTTTTTTTTTTTTTTTGTTGTTGGACATTACCGTTCCTAATTGATTTAAAATTAATAGGAACTTTTATATCTACACATTCGTTGTACATTCGCAAACATCAACGATATCTTTCAAATAAAATATCACAAGTTCACGCTTGAAATATTAATCAAAGATGCCAAAATCCTGATCGTACATGTAAAATGAATGTTGTGTAAATCTTTAATCTCATACTAGATTCTCATTTATCAAGTTTTATGACAAATGCCTCTCCCGGAGGTATAATGAGTTTCTTAAAGTAAACGTCTTTGTTCAATCTATACGATGGACCAACTACAACATGACCACCATAATAAAGGAAGGATAAATCTTTTGTTTGCGTCGTGTTGCCTAAATTAGCCAGAAAGACGTAAGAGTTCCGTCGTGGATACCACCGTTCTATTACAATCATTTCATCGTCTGCATATCTACAAAAAAGTGACATTAGAAAATCTTTTAAAGTAGCTATTGTATTACAATGAGAATTTTGATAAAAATAAAATCATAAAAAATTGTTGTTTTAGGAATTAATTTAATCGAGGGACGTATACATTGATTAATAAAAAATACAAATTAATTTTACCTAATATCACAGTTCGCCAGCACCTGATTCTCTTTTAGCACCGCTTTAACATAAATCGGCGTTGTTTCTGATCTAAGAGCAGCCATCTCAGCAATTGTTCCAAATAAAGTTGTCTCTAACGGTTTTGTAGCTTCTGGAAGCCAAGCCGTAACACCGATAGACGCAAATTTAATATCAGAACCGCCGATTTCTTCCCAATACATAGGAGCCAAGTTATGTACGTGAGCAAGATCCTCGTGATCCTCGCATGCACAGTCCACGATACCTATCTAAATATAAATCATTTTTAAAAACTTCAGTTTAAAATCATGTAAATCTATCAAATACAATTGAACAAATCTTAACAGTATTATAACTACAATGTTAATATTAAAATATCGGAGCAACAGATAATTAATTACTATTTCAAAGTACTATATGCCCCATAAAATCCTGGACTCTTGTTTATGACACTTTATATATTACAGTAGTAGGTACACTCATATCCCAGTTTATACCTCGTCTCCGTAGAATATACTTGGCGTTCCCGGAAGCATCATTCCTAACAAAGTGGTAGCTATGGTAGCATTCTTCACGCTAATGGTAGAAGCTATCCTTTTGGAATCCACGCCACCTATAGACCAATGTATCCAAGGATAACCGGGTTTCGCAAACAGCACACCATTCGTAACGTCCTCCACTTGTCTCTTGATCTCTTTTGAACCATTCACAACGCGCAATGTAACATCTATGAGATCTACTCTCAGTAAAATGGAGTTTTTCGCTGCGGCCGATTTGGCATCATTCAAAGCGTCAATATGACAAATAAGTATTCTTTCAGACCCTAGAATCGATTTCCAGTGCTTTAGGCTGCTCGGAAAGGATTCTTCATCGACATAATTTTCCAGTCCTTTCAAGTAGAAGCCATCGACTCCTCTTTGCAACCAAATTTTAATTGCTGCAGTGACGGGGTTCTCTGGCACTGTATTAACGTGATTCAACGTGAGTGCTTGAAGCTGTGACTTGTTCAGAGGAGGTGGTATCGAGGACAACGCCTCCCGAATCGCTTGCAGCAACGTGGAGGGTGTCGTCGATACGACCTCCTGCAGAATTATGTCATCGGTAACGTTTCTTCTCTCGCGCACGGCTTTGTCAGTTTTATTTGGGTTTTCAGAAGGTACACTTTCATCGTACAAAGTCTTTACAAAGGGATACAAGGGCAGATCTAGAACCAGGCTCATGTTTCGTCGATGAATCTCGCGAACGAGCGAAGCAAAGTCGTCCAATGTTCCTAATTCTTTGTTCAGATCTGTCAAGTTGTCGATGTTCGTGTAGTATTCGGGGTAGTGTGCTGCAGGGAAAATAGAATTTAGACGAATCCCGCGCACGCCCAATTTTTTTAAGTAGTCTAAGCGCATCGTGATGCCTCGAAGATCGCCGATACCGTCACCACCTTTTGAAGAGTCTTGGAAGGATGCTGGGAATATCTCGTAGAAGACGCTGCCTTGCCACCACTGAACCGGAGGGTCGCATCTGTGGAAATAAGTTATTCTTTAGAACGATGATACAACATTTTTTTTATTTCATTTAAATAACACATCTACAACGAAACAAATAATTAAATGTAAGGGATTTTTAAACGCTACTAGCTTTTGTGTATTATCTTTAAATGGTGTTTATGCAAAGATTGAAAAGTAAAAAACTGCAATTTGAATGAATTAGAAATCTGAAAAATATATATCTTGATCGTAGATCCCGTTAACACTAAAATAAAAAAATCTTCAATCGCTTCTTCGATCAAATCACACTTCCACTATTCTAACAAACTATTTTACGTACAAATACATACTTCCTTGGCATCGTTGCGACCACGCCGATAACCAGAGCCGTGCATCCAGCGAGGACCGACATTAAGGACCAGAAACAAGTCTTCCTTATAAGAGGCCAATTCCATTTCATGAAACGATAGTCCTTCGACGGCTTTGGCACCACCAACTGAATCCCGACCAACGGTGGTTTGCCGCCATTCTCCTGATTGTAAAACTAAACAGTTACAGTGCAAGTTCATAACAATGTTAGGAAGCAGGCAAGCGATTAGTGACATAGGTGACATAAAGTGGTCGGCACAGTTCTCTCCAACATGACTAAACTGGCCGACCAAGCAGTACCAGTTCTGTTCTGGTTGGCTGTAACTTCGCCACTAGCATGAGTATGCCTTAATACCTAAATACGGCTACCGTTGTAGCTGGGTAACGATTTGGGTCATTCGTATCGTTTTCTATATTCTGCACCTTGATATTAATCATTCTTTTGTTTCGGATTTCTGCTTCACAGAGATGTAAATTTCAAAATTACTGTCGATGCTCGGAAAGAGTGGTACATTGTTACTACATCAGTAATTGAGATGGTTTTGGTGAACATATAAGGGTGTAAAAGACCTAAATGGTACCAGTTGTAATTTTTTAAATATGTAAAACACTTTGTCCAAGCTCATAAATAAGCAGTTAAATGAATTCACAACTTAGGTTTTTTAGTTACGAGTTCCTTAAAAAGTTTTAAGTAGAAATGGTGTTCTTTTGGAATATTTTATAGACTTTGTATAATTATTGTGTGTTTCTCTAAATTTTGTATCATTAATTAATATTTAATACCAATATGAATATTGATTCTTTTACATTATTAATAATACAATTGCATCTCCAAATTTTTGAAACTGACTGTCTTTTAATTACTAATAGAATATTAAAATTACTGTAGATATTGTATAATGTTCTGCAGTATCCAATATTCGTATCACAACGTTTATGAAGATGTCAGACAGATGCCAAAATTACCAGACATTATATCGTGGGCGTACGAGGAAAATCCTTCAAATTGATAAAAAAAAAATTAACTTTCGAGAAAAATAGACTTTTATTTTTTACAAGAAACGTAAAATGTTCATTATTGTTTTCTTTTTCTGTGAAATGTTTTATTTTCAAAAGCACAATATTCACCGATACAACTGAACTAAGAAAAATATGAAATATAGCAAAAAATAGACATACTTAACCGAATTTTTCTTGAACACCCATAATATGTTAAAATAACAAGATTCCTAAATTTTCAATAATTTCAAAAGACACTTTAAAGGTTTATTAAATACTTCATTTGTAAATTTATAAAGTTTTCGACCACGTTATACATGCCAAAACTAATGCAACGTCCGAATGATTTATTTTGCGTACGAAGATAAAACAATTAAAATGATGTCAAGATTCGTCTCAAAACGCAAAACGAAACGAAAATAGTTACTATCTTGCTAGAAAGAGGTTGAGCGATTATTCAACGAAAAATATTAGCGAAGATGCCAAAGGTATTATTGTACCATTTACTTTTTCTAATTTTTTTTTATTCGAAAGATTTATTAAACGGGAATGGATATATTTTGACAAGCGTATTGCGTTCGCAACGTTTGGCAAAGTATTTCTCGTTTGTGCCAAGCTGACCAAAACATCCCGAATAGAGTATTCGCATGTCGAACTGCCGATAATTTCTATAGTAGCGATACTTAATTAATTTGAAAAAAAAAAATTGTTTTATAAGTGCGTATAAATAAGAGTTAACTAGCAATGTGCAATAAGAAAAGTAATTTATATAAAAATCGTGTAAATGGTGAAAAAGTGAGATCCTATGCAATATTTTGCGATCATTTTTATGCATCATCAAACCCTCAAAACATCAAATTATTTATAAAAGAAGCAAATGAATCAAATTTCTGAAAATAAATATGATAGAATATTTCCAATTAAAATATTCTGAGATTTTTTTATCAATCTCAAAATGATCTAAACTACAATTTTCCCTTACGACTGTACAAGAATCTAAAAATAAATCCAATTCTCTATTTTTATTACTCTATTGCTGAGAAATGGACCAATAACGACAATCAATTAATGAAACAATGCCTAATCACGATCCAATATAGCTGACAACAGGCAGTCATTGTCGTGTATCGAAAATAAAAGTTCGAGAGGCGCAAATGCAATTGGACTTGACACAATTAGAACGAAGATACAAAAGGTGATCGGCCGTGGCCAAAACAAAACGTGCATTAGTGGACAAAGTTGCACTCATAAAAATTACTTAAAAATTAACAGATTAATAAAAGACAATAAGCAAGTAACGATATACAATTTCACGTAATTTAGTATTAGTTTCTTTATTAGATCTTTTATTAGAAAACATGTGTACGCCATCCAGATTATTCGTAAAGATCATACAAAAGAACACAGCGTTTTATCACGATATGCAATCCCCAAATATGCAAAAAGCATAATAGTATAGCTGATCGCAACGTATATTGCGGTAATATAATTAACCCTCTGCTGGCTCGACGTCGTATTTCATCACATTCATCTTTCCTTACATCGAATGTTACGCGAAGCTCCTCAATATATACTTTCTTTTATGCAACGAACTGATTTCCCATTGTCCAAAATATTAAAATATAAATACGATGTATAAGCAATTACTGAAAACTATATTTTATAAATTAAGATAAATTATCATAAATAAATAATAATTATATAAATTATAATAAAATACTGGTCCAGCCATAGAGGGTAAAAATTAATCATTTTACAGATCATTATTTCCACTGCAAACGGTAGTACAATTGATGAAACAAATGTAGCGAGGTGAGGTATGCATGTATATTATAATAATTAAGATCCATTCATTTTTGCACAACAATGTATGTTTTATTACTAAATCAGTAATTATATACCTGGACACGGTATATTTTTTAGTTAATTACATTTCTCTTTCCATCCATAATCTTCCAAAATTAACTGTTCAATAAACAGATACCATAAGCTTGAGTAATCTCATTAAAGATACACAAATTTATAAATCTATAATAAAACATAAATCAAACGTTTCCAAGATCCATTTCTAAAAAAACACAAAATTAATTACTGATATGTACGATAATAAAATGAATCTTGCCACTCTGTTAAATATCTATTCCAATTACGTATACCTCGAAACAATTGGCACCTAACATTCAATGGCACATACCATCATCTTCTTATCATTCTTTTACGACCTCACTATATTTGTCCCATCAATTTGATCTCGTGGTGCATAATGCCTCAACAACGCCACCAGACATTTCATCAGCAGTGCCAATTTTTCATCGAACGCTTACCAGTGCTTGAGCATCGGGAGCAAGATGTTGATAGGCTGTGTTCAACTGCGTCAACAGCTGTGCACAAACAGGTCCATTCGTGTCGCTGCTACTTCCGCTGGTCGTCGACTCCACCATTGGATCCCGCGAGCTTGGCTCTATAAATAAATAAATCTCAATAAATAACGGTCCTTGTTACAATCGCGTGCGATCGTCTTTGATCTCGTATCAAGATTAAAAAGCTTAGTCTGTAAATTTCGTAATTATTCGAGACGACCCGGTCACATCTGTCTGGTCGACTTCGAGGCACGTGTTCAGAAATTCCCGACGGTCGCACCGGCCGAACTTCGTTAAGACTAATTCACTTCAATCGCAACTGGATCCTGTTAAGGCGTTTTATTGCCAGTATAAGTGGCACGCATATCGACGCGACGCTATTGTGTAAGTTTCTCGAGCGATGGGTATTGCACGCGATTCGTATAGTTTAATAAAGAGCACTGTAAATAATTTTGTTTAGCTTTATTGAGGGTTACGTGAACGGCGAGCTAACTATGATCGTATTTTGCAACTGGAGAGAAAACAAAGATAATATTGAGAGACTTAGATTGTTGGAGTGGGATTCATGGTTTTTTCAAGTCGAATAAAATTGTTTAATTTTTTTTTCTTATTTCATCATTTATTTTGTTTCGTCAAAAAATAAGTAAAAGTCTGTTAGATTAATAAATTGAGATTCAAAATTTGGGAACGAAATGAGCGACACGATTGCAGGAAGTCTGTTCTAAATTAAACATTCTAGGCCGAGGAAGAACTCTTTCCCTGAACTTCATCACCGAAATACCTACCACCCACATGTTTGGTGTGTAAAACATTTTTTGAATTTTAAGTTTAAGAAAATAGAACACTTTAAGTCTGTCAGTTCATTTTTATCTCTCTCGCTTTGACGTAATCACTTCACTACTTAACACGCCTAGGAAACCATTTTTTAGCCCTTCAACGTACAGGATAATTCTTTTATTATTATTAACTTCAATTACTAATATAATTAATATGTTAATTTCGGTAGTAGTTTATTTTCTATTTTTTATGGTTACATAAAAGTAAAAATCATTACACAAATATAGAAAATTTGTTACTAATTTGCGCAATCTCTCGTTTCAATTTTATGTTGTAGCTTGGTTTTTCTTAAAACTAGAAAGCTCTGTTATGAATTAATGACTACATCCTAACATAAAGCAACAAAAGCAGCGAAACGAAACCAAATTGCTTAAGTTACAGAATACGTTATATTTTACCAATAAGAAACAAGAGATTATAAATTCAATAAATAAGATAATGCAATAATATTCATGCGATTAACATTGTTACCCGTATGATTAGCTTAAAACATGGTAATCATCGAGGGAAACCTACCATCGTTCAGTGTTCTGCTTGAGCTGTTCACTATGCTCATGAACTCGTTAAGTCCGTCCTCTTTATTAATGTTCTCAAGCGTTGGCGGCGGAATCGATTCCACGGGATTTCCTTCCAGAGTAACGAAGATCGCGGCAGATTCCAAGGCATTGTTCGCTTGTGTGGCCGGCGGACTAGGAGTCAAAAGTGGACAATCCGACGCCTCTTCATCCTATTAAGCGACATGCGTCCAGTTTGCATTATACCACTTTGTTTCGAACAAATTTCATTTTACCTTGATCTTTTTTAACCTTTCGAAAGGCGATATTATTTGTTACTATATTTAGTTTCTTAATTTTTTCTTTTTTACGATCAACAACTGCATATATGTCACGGTTGAAAAAGAAAGCATGTAAATCAATACTATTATTAGCGATATTAAAAAAATTGTGATGGAATAACAGCGTATTAACCAGATCTGCTTCAAATTATCGGTCGTCAACAATTTCTCGAGTTATTTCCTCTAACGCTATCATCAACTATACTTAATAAGTGTCATCGTGATTATACTTCACAAATTGATTTCTTATCGAATTTATGTTTTTTTTTTTGAAAATTATCCGTAAATCGTTTAAACAGTTTTCTTAAAAGAAAAGAAAAAAAAAATTAAGTCGCTAAAAGTATAAGATTTATTAAACAAGAAATAGTCCATATAAGTGATTATATATTATCAATATTATTCACTCTCCAACTTCTACGAATCTAAAAATAATATCGCAACTCAGGCATATGCTTAACACGTTCGCGGACGTGAATGCTATAGCATTCATTTTCACGATGATGCAGAATGACATGAATGCTATAGCATTCATTTTCACGATGATGCAGAATGACATGAATGCTATAGCATTCAAATCTTGAAGTCAATTATTTTGAATTTAATTTTATATAACCTTATGATGTGTATTGTCGTGGATGCTATAGCATTCATTGTATATAACGATTAAAATATGATAATTTGACTGCCCTTGTAAAATGTGTTTAATCAAATTTCGGATATCACAACCAATTTAAAAAAAATCACTGTCAATCTTTGCACCTCGCTGAAACTTTTACTGTCCGCGAACGTGTTAACGTTTCGCAGTTAAATTAATCACCAAATACAAATTACTTACAATCAAAGTGTTAATAAAAGTTTATGCTTAGGGTGTTAATGCGTGTGAAAAAGTTATAATTTTCATTACGTAATAAGTTGAAAGAGTCTTGAAAATCACATTGTTAAAACATTACCAACGCATGCTATTAAACGTACGTGATATAACGTGCGAAAAGACAAAAGAACAGAAGAAAGGAAGACAAAAGCTCGTTACTTATGTCGAACACACCTGTTGGTCTTGATTTATAATGAGTTGTCGCGAACTCGACGAAGACGCAAGTTCGGTTGGTAAAACCACTGACAAAAGACCCTCAGGCTTCTGGATATTCATCTCTGTCGGACAAACGTAGAAAAATACTAATTGTTTTATGTCTACGATTATCTTGAACACCGAATAATGCTCATCGAGACATCCGGTAAATCTCGAAAAAAAATTCAAAATACTTTAGTTCAGGTCTCATCGGAAACCTTTTCTCCTCCAATTTAACCTAACTTCACCATTCGATTATAGTTTTCAACTTTTTTTTCCCCAGAATTTTCAACTTCAACTTCGATCTTATTTCTCACGGCAACTTTTTCTTATGGAATGCGTGCTAAAGCCAAGTTGAAACCGAGCTATACAAATTCGTTGGTAGCAATAAAATCGCTATGTGGCATTTTTATTTCCGCTCGAGTTTTTGTCCAACAGCAAATTAACGGACGAAATTAACGGTTGCACGCTACAAGATGAAATACGATCTTATGGGTACACTCGCGATTGTGGCGCGTAAGTCGCACACAGATATGTCACATAATATGGTCGAACGAAATGCAATACGAACACGGTCGTCATATTTACGAACTGCACGCCAACTGGCAGAGTACGACGATTATTGATCGAGAAATTGTATGAACCACGCGTTGACTGAGCTACGATTTTCTCCCCTAATCCATTAAACGAGATCGTTGAAAAGGGCTGTCCAAGTAATCTTTCGGATTCGTCGTTGTCTCGCTGCCGCGCTCTTCGAAAGAATAGTTTGTTATTACGTCATACCGCAGCGATGCATTAGCTCAGGTTAAATTATCGTGCAAAAATTTTATACCAACCATTGTACGCATAAATGTCCATACGCGTAAACGTATTGCGCGTGCATAGGTTAACCGCGCTAATTTTACTTGATCGACTAATTTTAGGAGATAACGATAAAGTAGTATATTTTTAGTCGAGGCGAGGGAAAATATATTGTGTTGGTGTCTGGTTCGAAGAAACCCGACAAATTGTACAGCGCGAAATAGTTAAGACGGATTGAATTCTTGCGTACACAGGAACGCCACGAGTAAACAAATTGGTATGATTGAAATCGGTATAACGCGTTTGTACAGTACGATGATTTAAACGGTTGTGCTTTCCCGGTTTGTTAAAGCAGTTCTAAGAATAAGAGGAAGGAGTCACACGACCGTCGATTCTGCGATTATTTGGCTTGTTACGAACGTGCAAATTGCAAAACAAATATATGCACGTGTGCTAGACTTTCATCTTTACCGCCTTATGGACGCATAACAGCTGTTACAAATAAATCTTACAAAAAAAATCTCAGAATAACTGCTAATGCTGTAATTACACAAGCTGTGCAATAATTACATACTCGGAAGTGAATGTATTGACAATTTCAATGAAACGTTACTACATCTGTGAATGATTACATAAAACCATTATTTCCCCATGGAAAAAAAAGAAACGTCCATTTGCGGAATTTGTGGAAGACGACGCATCTTTCATCGCCCTTCTCCAATGGTCTCAGCGTTGAGATCGTTTAAAACAAAATCATTAATGTAACGAGTAATTCTTTGCGACGATTTATCATTCAACACCGACGAAAGTCACGATTTATGAAAAATCATGACTTACCTGTAATTTGGCCGGTTACCACGTGACAAAGACGACATCGGCAGAATACCTACAACACGTATAAAACGGTCGTCGAGAAGCTTTCACTGGCCGAAAAATCACAGAATTTGCACGAGATTTCCTTCGAGACCGGTTGTATCTCAATTCGTCTAACACCTCGCGTCCGTTTACTTTTCTACGTTACAACTTCCGCTTTAAGAAACGTTCCGACGCAACAACGACAAGATCACTACCGAGGATGATGTTTGTGCATTTGGATGTTGATGACCATCCTGTGATCCCCGGCCGTAACAGAATCGCATGCCTTCGTGTATTATATTTAGCAATACCGTTTCGTTCCGTTTTATCCCGTCGTGTCTCGCCTTTCTGACCGAGACCACGGACGAGGTACACTGTGCCGAGACATTCGCGCCCTCCACGAGCCTGCGCGCTCGTTGACGTACGATGCAATCCGTTGTATCAACTGCGACGATTAGAAGCTCAATAACATCCACATTTTTGGAAGTCTACTTCTATCATCGATAATAACAGTAATCCGATGTGAGGATAAGATCGTTTCAGTCGCATTATCGGGTCCTTTAAATCCTGTTCTTAAAATATTTTGAACGCTTCTAGAAAACTGCAATTAATGATTACCGACGTGGAGAAGTAAGCAATGGGAGAAGCGTTGTTGCGAATGATTCTTGAAGTTAAGGAATACAATGTATCTTGTATATTTTATGATTTAACCAAACGAATTTGTCTTCTGCAATTTTTTACGGAGATAATAAGAATCAGAGTATGAATGATAGACTGGAGAAAAAAGTATGGTTTAAATTATACGAGCTCCGAAAACTAGTAATAATGCGATATAAAAATTGTGAGGAATATTTCGTAATTAGGGTGATGTTAAATTTTGTCTTTTCATTGCCCCTTTGATTATGTTAGCATACTTTCATGCACGTTATTTGTTGCATTTGTCTTGTCATTTACTGTTATTATCAAAATGATAATGGTAACACCACCTGTGACTAACTGCTACGAGTAACTAACCTAACTTACTCTAACTGAAATTAGATGGCGCCGATCGCAGAGGACGGATTTGGTTGCCACAAATTATCGACCGAGGTAGAGTTAGTTTTCTTCTATTTTTAGGAGAACGTGTTAACACAGGTTCTGTACCAACAATTTTTTGTCAGAGACGAACTTTGTCTGTGGTATAATATAGACACAGATGAGCGTGCTTATAAGTTAAGTGTGTCAATACGTCTATGTTATACCTCGTCTGTGACTTAGAAAAATTCAGAAATTAATCATTTTGCATCGGTAATGCTGGGAGCGACCCATGACAATTAATACTGCTTCTCAATGCGATCAAAAAGTAGAAATCTACGATGATAAACGTTCGAAATGCGTATCGTCTGTTAACAATATCAAGTTGCGCAAAAAAATCAATACAAGTTACACAAATTGATCAATTATTATATGCTGGGTTAACACGTAATAATTTTGCAATAATTAAAATTTTTATTACGTACATCGATTATTTTCAATGTATGACCATCGATAAACATAATTTTTAATGGCTAGCTACCAAATTTTATCGCAAAAACGTGATAAAAATATTTTAACCCAACTCTGCATCGAAAACTATTATTATAAATGTACAAATATAGCTTTATCTTGCAAAGTGTTTATAAATTATCATATTTAATGTTGTAATAAATCGTTGAGAGTATTAATTTATTGGAAAAAATGTGAAAATGAATAAATAGTACAAGACTGTTGTAACAGAAAGATCGTAGCATTCCACGGTTTTCGAGTGTCCTTTCGAAGGTGACGAGAGGTTATACATAATGGAACGCTGAGCACGCAATCGATATCAGTCGTGGTTTGGATCTCGTCGAGGAAGGATCGGAGATTTTACTTAGACGATTCTTGAATTCCGTTCCGACGAACGATGTACGGTGGACTTTGGGCGATGGATGATCGTTAACAGTTAGTGTTTCTACCTAACTGTTAACCACTCTATTCTCGTCGATGGACTTTGAATATTCGTTTATTTATTTCGTCTACATTTCAATATTGTGAAATGAAGAGTATGTCGACTTTATCCTTCTGTTTCCATTCGATTTTCGTTAACTGCTAATCATTCTATTCTCATCGATGGATATTGAATTTTTGTACAATTCAATCGTTCATTTATTTCGTCTTTCTAATACTTTAAAATGAAGAGTATGCCGACTTTGTCCTTCTGTTTCCATTCGATTTTCGTTAACTGCTAATCATTCTATTCTCATCGATGGACATTGAACATTCGTACAATTCAATTGTTCATTTATTTCGTCTACATTTCAATATTGTAAAATGAAGGATATGTCGACTTTGTCCTCCGGTTTCTGATTTCATTTTCGCTCTCTTTCTTTTCGGTTTGCTTTCTCATTAAGCTCCTTTGTTACACATCCTTTCAAACTCACAAATTCATTTTCTCACGGAAATCAAATTCAACTGATTAATTTTTACATTAGAATTATAATCTTTAACATTTAACATTACACAGCTACTTCCACCGTTGGATCACCGTTGGATCACCGTTGGATCACCGATGGACAACGTGGGATCATCGTTGGACGTCGAGGGATGCTACACCTTAGTTTTAACTACTTTTAAGATAGTTTTAAGCTAGCTACCAATGTTAACTTACTTGTGAGCGCCTTTTGTACAAGAAACATGCTATCTTACTTAAAGCAATTAGATCAATTTTCTCCTTTGTTACCCCTCTCGTTTATTTTTGCACTCGATAGCCCCATGCTTTTGTAAGTCGCTCTCCTCGAGGCGATATCAAACCCAACCCGATTCTTGACCGTCTATCGATGTGCCCTGAGCTCGATGGATCATCACCTTTACCAATGCGGTTCTTGGTCAGCTCAAGGGTCTGCTGTACTTGTCGATTGGTACGAAAGTACTCGACACGTGTATGGCCCTGTATATTGGACGTGCCTGCGGTTAGTCGACATGGGGCGGTCCATTGGCTCCTACCCCTTGTCGCTGGGGCTTATGCGTCCTACTACTAGGCCTGCTCGACCCTTGAGCTGCCCTTCGAGAACACCATCGGTCGAGGTGATGCCTACATCGACTCATGTAAGACGCGTCGTAGCGGTTTTGACTCGAGTTGGGCGCGATTCGCTCGTAGAGAGTGCAAAAGCATGGGGTTATCTTGTGTTCGGGCGCGTCGCGATTTTTATTTGCTCGCGTATTTTTCTAGTCTACTTGGATTTCTTAAATTTCTTAGAATTAAATTGAATTTTTTAGAATTGTATTAGAATTGCGAAAGTAGAGTAGAGTTACCGAACCGAATTCCTTTTTGCAAGACACGAAATTAACGAGGTGTCAGTAGAGTAATTTTTTTTATTTAAGAGTTTTATTTTGCTTTAAGTAAGATAAGAATGTTTTTTCGANTCCTTCTGTTTCCATTCGATTTTCGTTAACTGCTAATCATTCTATTCTCATCGATGGATATTGAATTTTTGTACAATTCAATCGTTCATTTATTTCGTCTTTTCAATACTTTAAAATGAAGAGTATGCCGACTTTGTCCTTCTGTTTCCATTCGATTTTCGCTACCTGCTAAATCATTCTATTCTCATTGATGGATTTTGAATTTTTGTACAATTCAATCGTTCATTTATTTCGTCTTTTCAATACTTTAAAATGAAGAGTATGTCGACTTTGTCCTTCTGTTTCCATTCGATTTTCGTTAACTGCTAATCATTCTATTCTCATCGATGGACATTGAACATTCGTACAATTCAATTGTTCATTTATTTCGTCTACATTTCAATATTGTAAAATAAAGGATATGTCGACTTTGTCCTCCGGTTTCTGATTTCATTTTCGCTCTCTTTCTTTTCGGTTTGCTTTCTCATTAAGCTCCTTTGTTACACATCCTTTCAAACTCACAAATTCATTTTCTCACGGAAATCAAATTCAACTGATTAATTTTTACATTAGAATTATAATCTTTAACATTTAACATTACACAGCTACTTCCACCGTTGGATCACCGTTGGATCACCGTTGGATCACCGATGGACAACGTGGGATCATCGTTGGACGTCGAGGGATGCTACACCTTAGTTTTAACTACTTTTAAGATAGTTTTAAGCTAGCTACCAATGTTAACTTACTTGTGAGCGCCTTTTGTACAAGAAACATGCTATCTTACTTAAAGCAATTAGATCAATTTTCTCCTTTGTTACCCCTCTCGTTTATTTTTGCACTCGATAGCCCCATGCTTTTGTAAGTCGCTCTCCTCGAGGCGATATCAAACCCAACCCGATTCTTGACCGTCTATCGATGTGCCCTGAGCTCGATGGATCATCACCTTTACCAATGCGGTTCTTGGTCAGCTCAAGGGTCTGCTGTACTTGTCGATTGGTACGAAAGTACTCGACACGTGTATGGCCCTGTATATTGGACGTGCCTGCGGTTAGTCGACATGGGGCGGTCCATTGGCTCCTACCCCTTGTCGCTGGGGCTTATGCGTCCTACTACTAGGCCTGCTCGACCCTTGAGCTGCCCTTCGAGAACACCATCGGTCGAGGTGATGCCTACATCGACTCATGTAAGACGCGTCGTAGCGGTTTTGACTCGAGTTGGGCGCGATTCGCTCGTAGAGAGTGCAAAAGCATGGGGTTATCTTGTGTTCGGGCGCGTCGCGATTTTTATTTGCTCGCGTATTTTTCTAGTCTACTTGGATTTCTTAAATTTCTTAGAATTAAATTGAATTTTTTAGAATTGTATTAGAATTGCGAAAGTAGAGTAGAGTTACCGAACCGAATTCCTTTTTGCAAGACACGAAATTAACGAGGTGTCAGTAGAGTAATTTTTTTTATTTAAGAGTTTTATTTTGCTTTAAGTAAGATAAGAATGTTTTTTCGAGACGAAAGGTTGCCAGTAGGGCGGGTCTCTTGCGTAGTCACCTCCGCGTGGTGAGACCTGGTAATTGGTACCGTTTTCCTTCAAGTATATTCTTTGGAAAACGGTACCAAGCTAAGAACTACGCGTTAGGTTTAAGATACATGTGTTACAATTTGTTATTTAGGTTCTTTCCTAAGTTTTAGAAGTTTATTATTGGATTTAAGATTCTAGTATTGAGACTGAAGTGAAAACGGATCACGATAGAGTACAATTGTTGCTTTCGTTTCTATCGTTTCAATGTATTTTTATTATGTTAGAATTCTGGTTACTTTAATCACAATTTTTATATTACTATCCGCGACAGAAAATTATTTTTCATAATTAGACTGCGGATTTTTATGCATTTATAGCAAATTTAAACGTTCAAAGTTACAAAATATAATATAAACAACACCGATACACTGGCTTTTAAATTTCTCAGCTACTTGAATTCTCATTCTATCCTTTTTTCCAGACTAAAATGTGTTTTTTACATGGTCGGTATTTCAGAATACGGGACACGGAGTCTCGTAAGATGTTTGGTCTATCCTGTTCCTCGTCTGCGATAAAACGTGATTTTTTACACGGTCGGTATTTCAGAATATGGAACGAATAAACATGATTTCAACGCTACTAGCGGTTTAAATTGAAAACTCATTTGTGGTTCATAGTAGTTTCTATTCTGATCGATAATAGCGCGGTAATGTAATTCTAGGCTAAATCGAAAAGTATGCAAATGACTCGAAAATGATAAAACGCTTGCAGTGTATCACAAAATCACGTAGTAAAAATAAATATATTAGTTATATTCTGCATCTCTTTTGTATATAGCGCATGCACAATTAATAATCCTGTAAAAAAATATGTATTTTCAGAGTCACATCACGTATTATTAAATACGTGATTAAATTGTTTTGGCATCCTATGGATTTGTTTGTTAAAAATGACATTATAATCTGTATGTCGCAAAGTCCAAATATTATTTGTATGTAAGGCGATTTTTTAAAAAGTTGAAATTTTGTACCTTACTCGTTCAATTTGTTAATATGAATCATTGTATTGTAAATTCATAAGATTCGTAAATATGGCATGTCTAACTGTAATTTTTTATAAAATATTCGAGTTAATATCGTATCAACATCCATACATGACAAACAACATTTAATATTTATTAAATAAAAAAAACTAAATAATAGTATCTCAAATATAACTCTTGTTTCAATACTGTGTTATCTGCAATTTAAAAATAGTAATTATTATTATCGTTATTTTATAAACAACAAGAATTAACTTTAATATTCTTTTACGAGGCTTAATTAATATTCATATACTATTAGCAACAATTATTTTGATGTCTTTAACTGTTACAATATGGCGTAATCAATTTTGCTGTTAACTCTAAGATTTCACATTTTTAATGATACATCACGCATTGTTCACTGCGGCATGCACTGTACAATTGCTGAATTTGCTACAGTACTGTATCATAAATATGTTCAATCAATACGAGGGAACTTGAATCGTTCTACGATAATTCCATAAGTTGTAATTAATTATCTTACTTTCAACAAACAATAATTGAATATGCATTGTCATTGTTTGTCTTACGATATAAAATTCATTTCTGTTTAATGTTTTACAGTAAACTTCAATCACTTTGCTCAATTTCCTAACGTATTACGTACTTTCATTATTGAAAATGCGTCGTGAATCAATTCACAGAATTTAATACGCGTTTGCAAACATTGTGAAACAATTTTTAATTAAAGATATTATTTTTATGATCGATTAAAAATAAAATTAATTTGACAATTCTGTGACAAATCTTTTGTAAACATTCAATAAATTTCATTATAAAATATAACTATTAAAATTTTGTATATATCCGAAGTATGAGTCGGGTGTAAAATAAAAAAAGTGTAATGGATGAGTTATCGATATAAGGAAACGGTGATTTATTGACTCATAACAGGTTGACCGATTTTTCAGCATTGTCATCGAGTTGTTACATCATAGTTACCCAAATAAAAAAATCATACAAGCGTATGATTGTAAACGTTTACATGTAAAGCAATCTAAAATAAAAGTGTAACGGTGTCATAGATGAGCATGGTATGATAGTATCGATATAGATATATCGAAACTCCGTTTATAATTCATTCAATATTGTCTTTGAGGAATAAAATGGTATGACGTCGTTATAATATGTCTGCCTTTTATGAATGAAATCATTTCGTTCCATCAGCGTTTTAATTAAATTTTTTGATCATTACCACTTTCGATCACCGCGTATATTAATATGTTTGTCATGCTTATCTCTAAGTCACTTCTTAAAATAATAATAATTCCAGATATAAAATTTATAAATTCGAATGCTTTGACAAATAAACGGGACAAATCAAATTTGTCAACTCTTCTTGTTCAATCTCACCGAACACCCCATTGCATTTCTTCATATTTCATCGGCCAATTTGTTTTATTTGTGCAGCGGTAATAAACTTGGTAGGCCATCTGGCACTTTGGTTTTCTAATACTTACGTGTTTCCATCGCTATTGCTCGCATCTGGTTGCCAGAGCTTAAACTTTCTAGTTTATTTTATTTTCCATTATTAACATTGCTTATTAGCATCAAAGCACTGCTCAAGGTTGTTCTTTGCTGCGCCGCTGTGCCGAAAGACAGGTTTTTTCGCGCGCGTCACTCAAGGGTGCAAGTGATACCTGAGAATGACCGTTAGACTTGAGGGTGACATTTTTGCTTTTCTCTTAATTTTCCAATCACGCAGAGTCATCCATCTTCCACGTCTGGTTCGGAAAAATGTCTGGCCAATTCTTGTGCCACATTCCCGCCGATGCACCTCTTCCGAGGCATCGTGGGTTCCGGTGTAACACTGTAATCTCAAACCTTCTAATTAGCTATAGCACGTTTCACCGGAAAGTGGCGACATTTGCGAAAAAAAACATTTGTAGCAAAGAATAATTTAAATACATTTTCCAACTAGTCATAAGAGAATAATAGAAACTGGTACGAATGTATATTAATCGATTTCTTTTAGACAGTGACCTACATATTTCGCGTTATTTTCTAGCCAAGGTTATTCCTACACGAAAGCATTTCCGAGAAACAGCTTTCTGAGAACTTTTTAAACTACGAGAGAAATTAACGTACGATCCAAGAAAACTGTAAGAAAAAAGTAAACGAATATATATTCGTTCATTTTGATTTTATTTTCAAACATTTTACTTATGTTTTCCTAAACCGTGCTACGTAAAATGAATACCGTGTTACGTAAACATTCCGTGGTACAGTGTCGAAACAGTTTATACATAATATCTTATCTTCGATAAAGAAAAAGAAAAAAAGAAATTGATGCTAAGACTTGTGTGTCGCAATGGAAGTTAACGGGAGAGGTGTTAACGCAAGATCGGAAATGATAGGAAGTAAACTAGTGTACTGTGGTTGGCGATACCGTAATACGACATTTATAGAATTTATCGAATTTCCTTTGCAATCGCGCGCACTTCCTCGTTACAACATAAGCGACCACTAAGAAGTACAGTATGATTTTTAGATTCGGAAATGTTCGCGAATCTTCGGAAGTCTTTCGTGGAATCATGAATAAAATACAGCCAGTACGCACCTCGCTTTGCCTCCGCCATACTTTGCAGTTGAGTGTGACAACACCCTAAGGAACCCAACTATGGGAGAGAGAGAAAGCGAACGCGGAGGAAAAGCGTGAACATGGAGGAACGAGTGTGTGTGAGAGAGAGAGAGAGAGAAGAAAAACGTAAGCGTGAAAGAGCGAGCGAGAAAGGAAGGAACGAAACTACTGAGGATTCTAACCACAGTGTTCAGTCGTTAACGAAGTAGCGAAACAGTTGGTTCGATTTTAGTTGTGGTTAAACGTAGAGATTTCTTAGGAGAAATAAAAATGGTTGTCCAAATTCAGAATGGCGTAAGTAATTAAATACGCATTTATAAAGATTATCCGTTTTCGTTGTATTTACCGAAATATATTTAAATGTACGTCTGTAATTTATACAGGTTGAGTAACCATATCCTAATTAAGTATGAGCATAGAAAAAATTGAAATTAGATTCGATCGCAGTCTGGTTTGTTTAATTTGATCATATTTGTTATGAAATCGGCTAACCTTGAAACAATCGATTTTAGCCTACTATGGTAGGAAAGTTTCTTCATAGTGTGACGAAAAGGTTTCCATTCAAGCATGTATAGAGTACATCGCAATCGTGAACAGCTCGACGAATCGTACCGGTGTTCGTTTATCTACTTGCAGCGCCACGGAATATCTCCGATGAACATTTTCGAGCGTGGCGTTCACATGCCATTACGTCAACCATGAACAATTCCAATTACTACATAAATGTAGTTCGCGGCATTGGAATGATTCACTGTATCTAAGCATACGATTCGAGCGTACTTCTGTGATGGATGAGTTTTTATGGGCGGGATAATTTAACGCGACAACGATCAATTCATTGATTTTAAATCGTATAAATGATTGTCAAAGTATCTGAAATAAACTTTTTCGTGAAACACTTTTTTTTATTTTTATTATTTTATTATTTTTGATTTTCTATATTTAGGACAGATATAAAAGTAACATAATATCATTGTATGGCTAGCAGTATGACTCTTATCATATTTTACTACATTTAGTTATCAGGTTTGATTAGGTGGTATACGTTTATAATTCTGACTTAAAATGATTTGAAATATATGTGTGTATACATATACGTTGAAAATGAAATAATATTTCATCATTATCTAGAAAATGAAAATGAAATAATATTTGAAAATTATTTTTACAGGCCGATTTAAAGAGCAAGCTTGAAAGTGCTGGAGACAGGTTAGTCGTAATTGATTTCTTTGCCACATGGTGTGGCCCGTGTAAAATGATTGCACCTAAAATGGAAGAATTATCAATGGTTAGATCATTTACTTTTTTTCAAATAGATTTTTGTAAAATATTTTTTATAACAAAGGCCTTTTGTAATAGGAAATGGAAGATGTTGTTTTCTTGAAAGTTGACGTAGACGAGTGTGAAGATATTACTAGTGAATATGAAATCACCAGTATGCCTACCTTTTTTTTCATCAAGAATGGTAAAGTGGTATGTATCGCTTTAAATTAATAACTATTTTAACAAGCGACAATTAAAAAGATACCATATAAACTATCTATTGTATATTTCAGCTGGAAGTCTTTTCCGGTGCTAATTACGACAAACTTAAAAGCACAATTGTGAAGCACAAGTGAATAAATAATTTTACTAATAAAAATATTTTTAAGCAGAATTGTCTATTGATTAGCATTAATCAACAAAGGCAGCTGAACAAAAGCTTTGTAATTATTAAAAATGAAGTTGTGTATTGCAAAGTACTATAGTAGATACAGAAATTTTTGGTAATGCATTGTCAGATTTGTTATACATATTTTGTTGCAAAATAAAATATAATCAGCTTAGAATTTTCATATACAACATAATTATCTGTATTTTATTTATAATGTAAAAAAATAAATTAACCAAATTTGTCATAAAAAATTAAATTTATTTACACAATTGCATGTAAGTAGTACATTATTTCCAATACAAAACCATCGATGATGCTCAATATTCGTATAATTATGCACCCACTGACAGAGTAGTCTCTGATTGTTTTTGTATTTTTACTAATAGCGAACAAGCGCCAGTACCAGATTTGCAAGGTTGACCTAACATTAACCGGCTAGAAGGAGATACCAAGTTATCTCGTTTTCCTGCAAATCACAAACATACGTGTTTGATGCGTAATTCTTCGGTAATTAAATAATTCTATTTGTTTATTTATTTTTCTTTTACCTTGTAAAGTTGCATTTTTTAAGAAATTAAGCGAACTTTCGAAGCTCATTTGTTGTAAAGGAGACGCCGAGTCTTCCATTCCTTTACGACTAAGAGGTTGAAATCTACCATCAAAAGTCATATAATCCGCAATTAAAGACAGATGTCGAGAATCAACTGTGATACCGTACATCTTGAACACATCTCTCACTTCTTTTATGATAACCCTATTGGCAGCTTCGATACCATATGTTTGAGAAATACCGAAAATGTCGTTGGAATACAATTTATTCAAGTCTAGAGATTTATCATGTTTGAACATTTCCTGTGTTGAAAATAAATATGATACGAGTGAACAATAAATTATAAAAGTACAGTCAATGAGTACAAAACTTTTACTTACTATTATGTTGATACCATCTGTTTTAAGAATAGTATCTCCATCATTATTTTGGAATGTAAATGCACGTTTTATATGAGGTACCTCGCATAAAATAACTCTATTTGCTACATTTCTTATTATCGTTGGTAAATCTAATTTTATCATTTTAAGAGGTAACTGAAAAATAAAATTTATTACAAGTATATGGTTTTACGAAGTATGGTTAAAGAAATACACTTTTAAGCTAATCCAGATTAAATTAAAAGAAAAAAAAAAAAATGTTTTCGTCTTTATGTGTTATAATAATGAATCAATAGTGAAGAGATAAAAAAAAAATTGAATCGATGAAACAAGACTAGTTATTTCAATGAAGATATTTACAAATCCTTATATTACTTACCCAAAATGTTAATTTAGACCATGTAGATTTTTCCTCGTCATAATCATATTCTAAAGCATGAACGTACATATTTGTAACGTCTCTCTTTCTTTGTGTACTATATATTTCATTTCTGGCATAATCTTTTGTTTCATTCTCTATGTCGTCATCTTCATCTTCTAGTTGTTGCTCGTTAGTTTTTGACTTTTCATTTTCATTCTCTACAATATCATCTTCGTTTTCGTTCACGTCCTCGATTTCTTCCTCTTCTTCCGGGTCTTCGTATTCTTGATTTTCCGTATGACGGGAAATTGATCGTGTTAAAGTTGCATCTGCATCTTCTGCCGCTGCTTCTTCATCCGAAGACTCGTGCGTTTCTCCTAAGTTTGTTCGCGGTTTCAATGCAGATTCTGTTCCTTCATCGGGTTCAGCTTGATCTAATAAAGCATCATCTTCATACATAGATCTCTTTTCTTCTTCAACGTGTAATAAAGCACCCGTTACTTTAGCAACTTTTTTGATTTCTTTAAATATTTCCTTGAAAAATACTTCTTCCGTTTTCTTCAATACCTCATGTGGCTGAACGCAAAATTCCCCTTTATAAGATTTATGTGGAAGGTAATTAACAGTCATGGTATAAACTAACTGTCTGTTTGGCCATTCGTCCATTCTCCTATTTATAGTAATATTGGCTAAAACGTTTGATAAAATACACTTTGTTAATTTTAATCTTAACTTATTCGAGCGTTTTGTTATATTTTTTAAATCTTTTCGAAATGGTATTTCCATGCTAGGCGTTTTAATATTTTTCGATGCCATCATAAGTATCTCGCGTAATCTCGGTATACCCAAAGTAACGTTCATTTCTCCACGACCAGCAAAGTGAAAAGTATTTAAGGTCATTTGAGTTGAAGGCTCTCCTATTGATTGTGCTGCTAATAAACCTACTGGTTCGCCAGGCGGACAAACAATTTTCATTATTTTCATAGATAAAAGGTCTTTTAATTCTTTCTTTTTTATAGTAGAATTGCTAACTTTGGTCATGTATTCGTCTATCAATTTTTCTAATCGTTCAGAAAGCACACCGAAATCTATATCTTGTCTGTATTTCGATATTACTGGATCAGGACATTTTTTACATTCATCGTAAAACCATTTTTTATCTTCCTCAGTGGTTCTTATCCATTTTCTCATGAACGAAAGAGCAGCTTTACTTCTTCCACAATTTTCATCAATTTCCTTATACTTTGAAGCCTTAATATTCATATCTTCCACCGAAAATCTTGTAAACGGACTAATTCTTCTCTTCTGTAACGTACTTCCGTGTTTACTTTCCCATTTTTTAATTCTTTTCACAAGTTTTGAAATTTGATATGTATCCGATTCCTCTTTCAGATTCTCTACCATTTCTTTGTCAACAATAGCATTTTTATTATCTACCAAAAAACTTAATTGTTCTTTCCTCAAAAATCGTGAACCTGGTATATCAAGTCCATCTTCCCCGTAATAAATTTGTACTAAACTACCATCTGAATCTCGTACCGTTGAATCGTAATTGATAACTAATCCTTCAAGATGTTTAATGAGACATCGTTGTAAATATCCTGATCTACTGGTTTTTACGGCAGTATCAATAAGACCTTCACGACCGGCCATGCAGTGAAAGAAAAATTCTTGAGGCTTAATTCCTGTCATGAATCGACCATCGATAAAACCACCGGCTCTTGGTGTTGGATCATACGCAGGAAAACACGGAAGGCTTTTTCCACTAATCATCAAGGGTGGCCTTTTTCCTTCCAACTCAATTTGTCCAAGCAAACAAGATATTTGCATAGTATTTACAGTAGAACCTTTTGCACCAGATTGAACCATTAATTGTAAATTATTGTCAGGAAATTTTTTCAAAAGACCAGCAGGTAAACATGTTTTATTTATGTCGTTGGTAAAAACATCTAGCGCGCTTTTATATTTTCGATCGACTTGAGTGCGAAATTTGGGATTACTCCAATACGATTCTTCCATTTTAGCCGTAACTTCATCCATAGGTGTATCATCCGGTAATTCTAACACCGACCTCTGAATATCTTCTCCGATCTGTCTGCAGTTAGAAATAATTTCTTTGCGTTTCTTATCTGCTTTCTTTAACAATAAAATATCTTCAACACCGAGCGTAAATCCGTTTCTTTGTAAAGCAGCTTGAAACAATTTACCAAAAGCGCTTAATAATTTTGTAGAACATGTACCACCGTATAATTCGTAGACGCAGTGTATAAGACCAAATGGGGTTGCACCATAATGCACTTTATCAAGCACGCCGCATAATAATTCTCCGTTCCGTATTATAACTTCAGCTTCTGACATTGTTTTAGGATTTGAAAATTCAGTACCACATTTCCAACGTCGTGCTTTTTCAATTTGCCACTCTTTCGCATTGATTTTGGCACTCGCTGTTAAATTAATGCGTGCTTGATTCGGTGGAATAATATTAATAATAACAGTTGATATTATTTGTTTACCAGACCATAGAGGTTTCGGTTTTATAATACTAGGTGGAAGAAGAATTATATTGTCCTGTATCGTAGATAAAGCAGCATAAACTAATTGCATATAATCTTCACGCGAAAAAAATGTTCCCCTTACTGTTAGACGAACACCAGAAACCATGTGATCTTGAATAAGACCACTTAGAGGAGTACCATCTTTAGGTACAAGATACTGATTGGATACATTAGCTATGAAGTATCCTTCGCTTCTAGCGAGTTCGTTTTGAGGGTAATGTGCGTTCATTTCATCGCCATCAAAATCTGCATTATAAGCTTTACAATTAGCATAATGTAAACGCAATGTTTTTTCTCCCTTTAAAATACGTGCTTTGTGAGCCATTATACTAGGTTTATGCAAAGTTGGTTGACGATTAAGTAACAAAATATCTCCATTTTGTAAATGTCTGTGTACAATTTTAATGCCTTTAAAAAATTTGTTTGCTTTGTCACTTGTAGTTAAAAGACGTTTTGCAATTGCTTCTCTTTGAACAGCATCCTTAGTAGAAATGCGTTGTATACTTCCGTCCTCGTGTTCGATCATTACCGCACCGGGATGAACATCAGGACCGTTCAAAACTAACTGCCGTAATTGTACGACATTCCAAGGCGTAACCGGTGTCGGATATGTTAATTTCAGTGCAAAGGCTTCAGGAATACCAATTTCATCTATGTTCAAATTAGGATCTGGTGTGATGACCGAACGAGCAGCGTAATTGACTCTTTTACCCATCATATGCATTCTAATGACTCCTTCTTTTTTCTCTATAACTTGTTTTAATCCTTGGCAATTTGCAGAATCTGCTGTCCTATTCATGTCACGGTCCATTAAATGATCCACATTTACTTGTAAATTTTGCCAAGCATTATGTAACTTTTCAATCGCCGTATTACCTTTTATTTGTTCAAAAACAAGCTTACCCTCCTCCGGTAATTGATCTGTATCACCATCTTGAATTGTTTGAATAATGTTTCGAAGTACAAGACAATCTTGAATAATGCTCTTGTACACTTGAGACTGTGGATGCTCTATCATTTGACCATTTACGAAATTAACTGGTCTAACTATAGGCGGTAGAACTGGTATTACTTCAAAGAAAAATACATCTGTTGGATATTCAATATCTACCATTCCGAAACAAGGTATAATTACTTTAAGAAAATCTTTCTCATTTTGCCAAAGTTTTCTGAGATACTCTTTGGACTGATCTGGCATTATCATGACTGTATCTAATTTATGTATCACTCCGCGTGATTGTACTTTCTCGCTGGATACTTCAGATACTTTAGTAGTCATAATTTTATTTTTTAACGTTGTAACTTTTGGTATTGGTTCTTGACAATTTACACAGATTTTTGGTGTTGTATATTGCTTAAGAACATTCTCAATATATGAATGCCATTGTGTATTAATTATCTTTGTATTCAGTTGAAATTCATTATATTGCACAACGGACTGATTAAGTCTTGGCCTATTGAAAAGATTTTCAGTATAATTATCGATAATATTGTGAACAGATTGCAGATCGACATCATATGGATTGCTCGACATAGAAACAACAATCATTACTTCTTGTTCTAAACCTTCGAGATCACTGAGATATCCTAGCTGAAGTAATCTCAATTTTGCGGATAGTAAAAGTTTCACATAAGGTGGAATTTGAAGGCAGAAACAATTTAAGCATGTTAACTTAATCAACGTACATAATCCTTTATGAAACAATGGATTTACAACAGGCATAGGTAGCTCTATGTGTCCAAAATGACCTGGACATTTGAATACGTTGCATCCACATGTTCCACATGGATCCGAACTTTCTAGAAGAGGACCTAAATTAACAAAATGAATATATATTAGCAAATAATAATATATGTGTATTTTTATGTTACAATAAACAACGTGTACAATTTTTATTGTTTCTATTTAATCAATTTGTTTACCTAATGCAGGATCATATAAACCTCCTTTTAACGGATGACCCAAAACGTTGAATGACAATGGTGTCCTTATTTTAGTAACACTTAAATTTCTGATATCATTTGCAGTAAACATAGAAAACATTAAGCATTTTGGATCTAAATGCTTTGGTGTTAAACGCGGAGCATGATACTTGTGTTGAACCATTTTGACAAATGCTTTTTTACGTTTTTGTATTCCTAGAAAACAAATGGGTTACTTTTAACAATTTCGTATGTAATTTATTAAGAATTAGGTATTAATCGTACCTTGATTTTCTTTTTTACAGAAGTAATGCAAATTACCTAAATAAATCACTTATTCTTCATTAATCATATTAATACTAAACATTTTGGAAAGAACTTCACCTACTGATCACAAACTGTTTAGGTTAGAAATTTTTATCACGTATACCGCTACCAAAAGGGTAATAACACGTGCGTTTGGTCGACTCTCGACCAATTGAAAATCGATAGTTATATCGATGTTTGCAGCTATGTATCGTTAAACTATATTGCAAAAGCACATGAGTTCATCCGGAACGTCAGTGAAGTAACAAGTGAACCAAATTGAAAGGATTTTAAACTTTCAAATGTAGTTTGTAAATATAAGGCTGAACGTAAGTACATATTTCAAGGAGTCGTATCGATTAGTATAATAATATTATAAATATAATTTTTAAAGAATTTTATCTTAATGTTTTTCTTCTTTTTACAGCGTATAAATAACCGTGGTATATAATAAAGTATTTATTAATATACTATGTTTACTTTAATACCTATAGTGATGCTGTCTAATACTCGTTTAATAATGTAATCTTTCAAACGTGCAAAATATTGTTGTAAACAAATAAAAGTAACAGGATTTTAAATAAAACAATTTTAAATAAAACAATTTTTTAACCGCATTACCAAAATGTTAACTCCACGATTTGAAATAACTCAAACTGATGCACAAGTTTTAATAATTATTCATGCACCATATGCCAATATTAAAGATACAGAGATCTATGTTGATGGAACGGACTTCAGATTTTATTCCACGCCATACTATTTGAGGTAAAACGTTAACATTTAATAATTATAAATATTTTCTAATCAAATTATTTTATTTTAGGTTAAAACTACCAGGTGAAATAGAAGAAAATGATTCATCGTTCGGCTCGTACGATTGTGATAAAGGAGATTTTTCTTTGAGATTTTCAAAAGTAGTAAAGGGAGAATATTTTGAAAATTTAAATATGATAAGTTCGTTATTAGCTATACCAAAAAAGAAGAGTATAGTTGTTCCTAATATTGAAGTAATTGGGAATCCATCTGCAAATTCTGATGATATTAACGATCTATCGAACGAGCATGAATTTTCAGCAACTGATGAAAATACCAATGGCGATGAATGGTACATGCATCAAAATAATCCTGTAGAAACTATACCACTTTTGTCTACTTCTCCTAAATATGGCTTTGCAAATAAAATATCTGGAGCTTTAGCTGCTTTTGAGGTATTTGATTTAAAATATTCACAATATTTCTATATTTATACAATATATTTATGCAAGAATTAACGATGACATGTAACTTTTTCATTGTTAATTTCAGTCGGCATGGATTAAGGAAATAATAGATCTTCCAATGCCGGATACAACACCCCAATCTGAGAGAAAACGATTAAGGGAAAAACGTGAAATTTCAGATTTTAACGAGGAACATTACTTGGCAGATCTTATGCAACCAGAGTGTATAGAACCATATATATCATTTATTGCAGAATGGAATACCTTGGAGAAAGAAAATATTTCCTTTAACGAAACTGAAGTTGATTTATTAAAAGAACTTCCAAACAAAGAATATTTGTTAAACAATGAAGAAACACACAAGTTACTTTTAAGCTTAGTTGATATTTTATTTGCTAGCTGTTACAATCACAGAACTACATTGGGAGAAAATACTGTTGAAAGTAGTTGGACTATTAATAAATTAAGTTCAACTTTGACTTGGTTTGATGTGCGTAAAATATTTTAACAAATATTAAAAATTTTTTATTACACATGCCTTATATGTTAATAATGTGATTTTTAGGATTTTTCTGATACGGAACAAGTTATAAAAACATGTTTTAGAAGATCACTATGTTATCCACTTTTTAGAAATTGGAATTTGTCTAAAAAAGTTTTCGAAGATGTAAAGAAGGTTATTAAATTAGGTAAGTAAAGAACGATGCGTTAGTTTGTGAAATTACATTCTATCTTTTTTTGTTTAATGTTTTGTTATTAACTTATCAGGTAAAAAATATATTATAAAACGTTTTTGCGAAATACATAGTCTTTTTAATAACTCCTGTGAACCAAGATACATGTTAAATCAACTGTATATAAAAGACTATTTGATTTGGCTTCAACAAATTAATGAGTCTTTGATAGAATCATTGGACGCTCTTATTGCTAATGTAAGTATATAAATGTTAAAAAATAAGCTTTTATAAACTATTATGATACATTTATTTATTTTATTTTTTAAGGTTCAACCTTTAAAAGAGGAAATGCAGCTTGACTTAATAGAGTTAGAGCAAGCAGCTTATTCTGTACAAGAAGAAGATCTTATTATCGAAAATTCTGTACATGAAATAGTGGACCAAATGGATGAATTAACAGTTAATGACAATGACAAAGATAAGTAAGTGCAACGCAAAATATTTTCCAAGTTTCACAAAACTTAAGGTTTTATTGAAAAATATGATATTTTTGTATGTTATATGATTTTATTTTAAAGGCCAAAGACTATATACTACATTAAAGACAAACATTCTTTAAAGTATTTGTAAGTATTTAAATAGAATTGTTTTGAATATTGATAACTTTATTCCTTAACAAAGCTTACTCGTTTATTTCTTAATGAATAAAATAAATATTTGTATATATTATATACATTTATCTAAAATATGCTAATGTAATACACTAACTAAAAATGCACTTCCTTGTGGCGAATCACATAAATATTGAATTGTAAATTTATCTTCAGTGACATGTAGCAATAACAAATTGCCATTACATCTGCACATTACGCATGGATGAAATGCACTGTAAAGAAGACTCGAAATGTACTTATTTATGTTCTTTTTTTTACTAATACACGTGTGAAATGTGTTTTACGCAGGTTGTCGAGCAGCTCGAGTTCAAGCGACAGCAGCGATACCGATTCTGAAACTGATTCAGAAAGCAGCACTTCAAGTACCACTACAACAAGCAATAGCAATAGTTTAGATTCCGACGATGTGAGCGAACCAGAAGAAATTACAAATTAAGTGCATTTAACAACTAAATGTGAAATATCCGATCCTTCTGTAGCTTTATATAAGTAAGAATCTGCTACAAAAATCTTTACAAAAATAACGTTTTTGAAAACTTTTTATTTATAACATATAAATATAACTTCATCATTCTACCTTATGTGTTCATACAAATATTTATACTTCTATGTACACAATACGTGAAACTGTTTGTAAAATTGAAAACGATGTATAAATAAGATTCCTTTTCATGTCTATTTTATAGTTATGCGATTGTCTAGTTAACCCGTGTAGGTATGTACAATGTATACATTACTTTCGTAATAGTATTCGTGTTTAGAATAAATGTGATTGATTTATTAAAGAATATAGTTGATCCATGTTAATAATTTACTGTAATGTTTGATTAATCTTCGATACATGATACTGTCTAATTCGTCGTTACTTTTAATATTCGTATCCGAATCAATTGTATCGATATCACTTGGTCTTAGTATAGTGCTTTCACTATCGAAAGCATTGTTAATGTTACTTTCCGTATCGTTTGCCTAGAACGTTTTATAAAACTTGTTAATTGACACATTGAAACATGAGCACTGAAAAAGGATGTTTGAAATATTGTTACCGTAGCGTAATCATAATCTGTAAGTTCTGTGTCCTCGTTTTTATTATTGAATTCATCTATGTCGTCAACGATTTCTCCATACGTACCTGGACTCTCGTTTATACTATGCACATATTTACGCAACTTTTTATCGTTCAATATTGTTGAATCTGCCTTTTTCAATACTACAGGCTTATCGTTTTTAACAATTAAAATGGATTAATCCGATGTATCGTTGAAAGCTATTTATTATATTTATTACGAATTATGTTACCTCTTGATCAGACGTTGTACTCTTGCTATGAAAATGATCATGATAATCAGGATTTCCTGTTTTTAAAACTACATGCGTGTATTTTTTCAACGCTCCATTTTCCTCGTGTAAATGCGGAGCGTACAATATAATACGTAACGGTACGTTTTCGTACTTTTGAATTTGTAATTCCTCTTGTTCGGTGTCCTTACTTACTGTTTCGTGATGGAAAAAATAAAGATTTGTCAAAAGAAAACGATTCATTCTTGCCACGAGTTTGGATTTTTTTATACGTAATCAATTGTTGAAACTTAAGCTTAATATTAAAATAATTTGAAATGTTATTTGATACTAATTAATAATATTTGGTGTTTAGTAAAATACTTTGTTATTAGTATTAATCGAAGAACTACCTTCTTGTCCCTCTTTTACGATTCCTGAACTAACATCTGCTACATCTTGATCATCTTCACGATTCGTTATTAAATCAGTATTTGAATTGTTAACCGCGAGAAACGAGTTATTATTGTTCTCGTTAATTTCTTTATTTAAAGAAATATAATCTCGAGTTTCTCCATAAACCTCAGTTATCAAGTCCGATATAGTAGTCGGTATATGAGTTTGTTCTTCCAACGGAATTTCAGAAGTTACTTCGATATTCTTGCCGGTAAAACGTGTGATATCTTTTACGCTGTCGCCATTTTTTATACTTCCTGTAATTTCTGTTTGTACGATCGACGCCTCAGTACTAGTATTGTACATTGTATTTTCATAAGTATTTGTATTCAATGGAACAACGGTGCTTGTATCCTTATCATCTTCGTCTTTTCTTGATTCTTGAAAAGATGTAGTCACCGTTTTTTCTGCACGCATATCTTTGTCTATTTTTGTTTCTCCTGAATTTACACTTTTTAAAAGAAATTCCTCATAATCCAATGAATCGTGTTCCGTTGACGATTCCTCCTATTTAATAAAAATAAGTTCGTTTCATAATATAAAAAATAAGAATGTTTTATAAATATTAAAAAGTTTGTAGACATGCTTGAAGAGTTCTTACTTCGCAAGGACCACAAGGATCTTCCTTGTACGTAGCAAGAATGGCCGCCTTAACGTAAGGGAAGTATAGTATACTCAAGGGTACTGTAATTTGATAAGTTAATTTGCCGCAACTGCAATAACGATAATTCATATTTCGATAAAAATGTAAAAGTAAGATAAATNAACTTAAGCTTAATATTAAAATAATTTGAAATGTTATTTGATACTAATTAATAATATTTGGTGTTTAGTAAAATACTTTGTTATTAGTATTAATCGAAGAACTACCTTCTTGTCCCTCTTTTACGATTCCTGAACTAACATCTGCTACATCTTGATCATCTTCACGATTCGTTATTAAATCAGTATTTGAATTGTTAACCGCGAGAAACGAGTTATTATTGTTCTCGTTAATTTCTTTATTTAAAGAAATATAATCTCGAGTTTCTCCATAAACCTCAGTTATCAAGTCCGATATAGTAGTCGGTATATGAGTTTGTTCTTCCAACGGAATTTCAGAAGTTACTTCGATATTCTTGCCGGTAAAACGTGTGATATCTTTTACGCTGTCGCCATTTTTTATACTTCCTGTAATTTCTGTTTGTACGATCGACGCCTCAGTACTAGTATTGTACATTGTATTTTCATAAGTATTTGTATTCAATGGAACAACGGTGCTTGTATCCTTATCATCTTCGTCTTTTCTTGATTCTTGAAAAGATGTAGTCACCGTTTTTTCTGCACGCATATCTTTGTCTATTTTTGTTTCTCCTGAATTTACACTTTTTAAAAGAAATTCCTCATAATCCAATGAATCGTGTTCCGTTGACGATTCCTCCTATTTAATAAAAATAAGTTCGTTTCATAATATAAAAAATAAGAATGTTTTATAAATATTAAAAAGTTTGTAGACATGCTTGAAGAGTTCTTACTTCGCAAGGACCACAAGGATCTTCCTTGTACGTAGCAAGAATGGCCGCCTTAACGTAAGGGAAGTATAGTATACTCAAGGGTACTGTAATTTGATAAGTTAATTTGCCGCAACTGCAATAACGATAATTCATATTTCGATAAAAATGTAAAAGTAAGATAAATAAAAAAATGCAAGCTAATAATTTTGTAAGGAAATACAGCAATTAATTAAATTTTACGAATCGTACAAACAGGTATTTAGAAATCTACTCAATGACTGCTAAAAATGTACGATAATTTAGTTTTTTATTTTAATGTTTGTAAATTAATTACATTACATACTTCGGTTTACATTGTAAGCTAATGATTCTATGATTATAATACACTCACCGATCGATGATCACTACTTCATCCTTCGCGGCACGAAAAGCTTCCCAAATACCCAACTCTGGAGTGTCCTGAACAAGGATCATACCTTTCTTCTTTTTTACGAAGTCGTTGAACAATATTTCTTCCGCCTCTAACAAATACTGAGACTCCAACTTAATTTTAGATATTTCTCTCCACGCTTCTATCTCCACGTTGTTCTCCGTGCTCTCTTCCGGCAAGTTGGACGGTGGCGTCACAACGAAGAACAAGATCTTCGAAAAGCCCAATCTCTCTAATCGCTTCTTTAGCAATTCCAACCTTGCATCATTTTTAGAAACATCATTTCGAGAAACTTAATTTCTTAGAAAATTAATTCCATATGTGGTTTGATAATATGGTTTGATAATAGCTTATATTTCACACAAAAAAAAAAAAACTATTTCACCATTTAAGCAGATCATAAAAACAATCAAATAGTAAAAATGGAATAAAATTGCACATCGAACTTGAATAAAAAATTGATAACTGGCAATGAAATAAAAATACGAGTAAAAGTATATCGGAACATATTGTTCGCTGCTTCGGTAACTTACATGACCGCTTGTCTGTAGCTGTAATACCAGGAAGGATCTAAAAACGCGAAAACGTTCACGTGTCCCAATTGTCCCTTATGCAGATTGGTGGCACGGCATTGCTCGACGTATCCCCGATTCTCTCGGGGTTCCTTCGGTCGCCGGAAATGCCGGGAATCGTCGAACAATCGCGGAACTCCATCAATCTCGTAAGCATGGTAACTTCCAATTATAACCATCGTCATCGTAATCATCGTTATCACAATCGAAATCGACATAATTCACTTTGTCCGACCGCGTACTGTTGGCGAACCAGGAATCGTTCCAGGCCGTTTTATCGATCGCTAAAAATAAAATTAACGCATAAAGGAGCGAAAGTGAAATTTTGATAATTATTTCGTAAGACTTTGAGGTTCGCGCGAATAGATTAAAATTGATTAAACCGGCAAAAAAAGTATCTCTCGCGTCTCATCGATCTTTAGAGGATGCGCGTTATCTGTACGTAGGAGTCGATAAACCGCTGAAAATACGACAATGAAATCGCGACGACACCGGGTACTCTAATTCATCGTACGATCGCTGACGGCCGATGTGTGCACGTGGCTCTTCTCGCGATATATCCCGGCCAGAAAAATCAATTTACGTCGCATTGATGCGATATGTATGCGGGTCACACGGAAACTGTAAGCGTTTTTCTGACCTCACATGCTGGCTGCCGCGGACCACCGTTCAACATTTCTCCTACATGTGACATAAACACGACACCCTTCCGCGAACGCTATCATAGACACGTTAAGAATGATCTGTTTAACACACGTTGCTCGTAAAACGTCACGTTCGCGGTGTATCTTGTCTGCAGCGCAAAATTGTTACATCTGCTTTCATTTTTTTTTATTTTTATTCTTATTTTTTTCAAACGTTTTCCTAGTTCCAGGATTTCACTGTAAAAATATTAATCCTTTGCGATTGAAAGCTGGAATATTCCTGGCGTTTTAGTACTTATTATTGTTGAAAACATGGGTGCGAAGATGTAAGTACGAAGCTCAGTTACTTGTTTCTGATAGATTCTTTAATTTAAAATTGACTTTACGATCTTTCCGCGTGTACCGAAAATCGATCAGGTATCTGTTGATTTTTGAAATAATTTGAAATTGGGATACAAACGAGAGATAAATGTTCGAACTCTTCTTAGTCGCAGAGGGCTAACTTATTTGCTGAAGTGTGATATAAGTAAATTATTGTAATATAATTATAAGCTGCGTGGTAAATGTAAAATACACGACACGAGATATAGAAAATATGAGAAATATTTCTTATATAATTTTTTGATCTTAAACTTTTACATGTATTTTACATGTTAAAATAATTGGAATCAATTCAAACAAGATGAACCGAGAATTAAATTAATCAGTGTATAGAATTGCGAGTAACAGAATTCGCGGCACTCTTTTAGTTTGACCGCCATCTTTCCGCCATTCTTTTCGTTATTTATTTCAATTTATAGTCCAGATTCATGTAAGAGGAAGATCAATTGAATTTGTTAACAAACCGGTCATTCGTCGAGATCAGTGGATGAGTATGAACACGTGTGCACAATATAAGTGGAACAGAGAGTGCCTTGTTCTCAACTTTTCAAAGCTTCGACATCACTTGGATGCTAGTTTACACGATCCTCCACGAATCAGTAGCAGTTCGCCTCAAAGTATCGACAGTCGATCTTTCGATCTTTCACCGCGTTTTCAAAATAAGTACGTTTTCTTGGTGAAACTCGTTAACGATAAAAGTAAATTTCTAAGAAATTGTATGTATCGTTTGCACGTACTTATTAGTGTTTTACAAAATTTGTTTATTCACAGACTTTCGTTCCTCAGAAACCAGAGATACGATTAGTAATTAGAGAGATTAAAAAAGGATTATATTTTTGTGATATGTGCAAGCGTCGAAGAAAGAGATTTTGCAACAAAATCACGAGTAAATTTAAAGCAACGTGTTAATTTGATCGATGTAAAAGAGGCTCTTCGAAGCTCAAGAAATTAATTTCCGTTTATGGAATATGTCTCGAAAGCATTGTCGAACGTAAATTCTATATTACAAGCTTTATGTGAACGTAAATTTTATGTAAACGCAAACATGATCAATTCAATCTCGAGAATATGCACATCAATTTGGCTGATGTCGAATTTGGTAATCGCAATCGTATCGTTCGATGAAATTAGCCGACTCGACAAGGTATTGTATTCTGGAGTGTTTGAAGACGATAAATCGGAATCATTGTTTCTTAATTTTAACGATAAAAGAAGCATAAGTCAGCATGAATTAAACGATAGCTTGGAGAACGCGAAGAAAACGTTCAAGAAGAAAGCCGACACCTTGTCGCGCCTTTTAAAAACTCACATCGATGGTTTGAGGAACGAAACCGATCAGGTAATGGCTTTGCAAACAAATTTCGTAATCAACTATTTACAAGATTTATAGTTTCTTTTACATCAATTTTTCAAATATACAAAAAGAAATTATATTGTCGCGAACCTTTAAGGAAAAATAAATTTTAATATTCTATAAAAACATTTGCATAAACATCGATAATTTAACGATTAGCACCGATTTTAACCGAATGTAAAATTTTTGTCAGGTGGAATTAGTGTTTCTAGTCGACGCTTCAGGATCGGTCGGTTTAAAGAATTTTCAGAGTGAATTGAATTTCGTAAAAAATTTTTTGTCCGATTTTTCTTTGGAGCCTTCAGCGACGAGAGTAGCGATTGTAACGTTTGGCGGAAGAAGAAACATTAGACGGAACGTTGATCAGATCTCTCGGACTGACGAAAACGACAGCAAGTGTTATTTGTTGAACAAGCAGTTGAATAATATTAATTACACTGGTGGTGGAACATACACGCGTGGTGCACTTTTGGAAGCTCTTGTAATAATACAATAATTAACAATTTTTGAGTCTCTATTAGATCTTTTGATCAATTTCAGCGTTTAACTTTTTAATAGCGTAAAAATAGAAAAAGAAATCAAAAGCAGTTAGCTGCAGTTACTTTCTTGTTCTATACTGTCCAATATTGTTTCATAGATGAATTTTTATTACTTAACTTATATTACTGTAAATTGGATTAATAACAACCCAAGACTACACTCCAAATTTTTAATTTAAGTTTTGCTACGTTTCACAAAATATTGTCAGAGGATTCTGGAGAAGAGCCGATCGGATGCGAAGAAGGCAGTGTTTCTTATAACCGATGGATTCAGCAACGGAGGCAATCCACGACCTGCGGCGAACCTTCTGAAAAATGCAGGTGCAACGATATTCACTTTTGGAATAAGAACAGGAAACGTGGACGAGCTCCATGACATAGCCAGCTTTCCTGGAGACACGCATAGCTATTTTCTCGATAGTTTTATGGAATTCGAGGCTCTAATACGAAGAGCCTTGCATCGTGGTGAGTTTATGAAATTTAATTAAAATGAAGCAATTGTAAAACTAAGAAGTGTAATTTATAAGAAAAAAAAAAACTTATAGCTGAGATTTTTTTTAAGTCTTTATTTCTTCCCAATTCTATAGGTATTCACATTGTAAAAAAAAGAAATTTTTATTTCATTCTTACTTCATTTTTATTTCATTTTTATTTCATTTTTATTTCATTTTTATTTAATTTCTATTTGGTTTTTAACTATCGATATTTATCAAAAATATGAATGAATCTCTAAGGCATAATTTCTTTTTTTTTAATGCGATTGCTTTACAATCTGTCGCATTGAGAATAAAGCAAATAAAAGACCAATGAACTCGACGTGACGGCAGTTTACTTATTATAAACGAAACAGAGAATAGATACTTTATCTAATACGAATTCGTCTCGTTTCCGCTGTTACAGATTTGAAAACGGGCAAATACGTGCCAGTGACGTTTCCAGATAATTGTAATCTCTTATGTAGGAATATCAGCGAAGTTGGAAACGAACTAAATTGTTGCGATAACTTCGCTACGTGCGCCTGTGGCACCGTGACCGGTCATTACGCTTGCATTTGCCCCACGGGATATTTTGGTTCCGGTTTCAAAGACTCTTGCCACCGTGAGTTTATCAAAAATACATTTTTTTTTTCTATGCGAAATTTAAAGGAATTTCGATTAAAAAGTTTTATTAAAAATTGTAAGTCTCATTGCGTTATTTAGATTTAATATTTCACTGTAAAACTTACTAATCAAACTTACTAATCGGACTTAAACAATTTTCCAAAGACTTTTTCAAATTTAATCTTTTATCATACTGTAAGAAATACAAATAAAATAAAAGCTTATATCTGAACTATGTAATTGTGTTAGATAATTATAAATAATTCGCAAAATCTCACGTATTTTGAAGAATTAATTATATCAGTTAGAGGAAATTGTACCAAAGTCGGACTCCGTCCCCTATACTTTTTAGCTTGTCCAAATGGCACGTATGCATCTGGAGAAATTTCCGGTGATTTCACGTCCATGTGCATGTCGTGTCCTGACGTGAACCATGTCACCATTAAAATACCTGCAACTTCCGTGGAACATTGCGTTTGCGCTTCCGGATTCACCACGGACGGAAATAAATGCGAGGGTAATTGAAAATACAGTTTAATTTCTCGTTGGTTCACCGTTTCATTTATTTATACACTTGTTGTGCTTTCTACCAAATATATCCTATACCAGCAGCAAGAACAGGCATATTTCCTTGTAATTGTACTATTTCCTTGAGAGGATCAGGATACTGTGGCGTATAAGCTCCATATTTTTCTAATTGAAATTTTGGTTTTGATGCGAGCCAACCGTACTGTAAAAATATAAGCTTTGCTATTTATTATTAGTTATAGTAGTTTGGTAGATTATTATAATTCAATTGAGCTTCATAACCGATGAAGTTATTTAAAAATTCAGGAAAAATTTATAATACAGTCATGATAAAATAATTTTATGATTTGAATTAATTATATTTAACCCTGGAATTTTTTTATTCATTACGGTTTGTAAAAATGATTTGAGCAATATAAAATTTAACGTTGAATAATTATATTACACGTTATTTTAAGGTTACAAAAATTTGAATGCACGAAACGTCCTATTGATTGAAAAAATTCAAAGTCGGTAAGGATTTACCGAGGGTAGTATTCCAGGTTTAAAGTAATTAGAATTTTTAATACTTCGCCGCTGGTAGTAACCGGAGCTGGCAAACAAGTTTTTCCTTCTTCTTTTACAAAAGTTTCCGTGGCAATAACCGTCTGTTTTTCTTCGCAAAGTTTCTCAATTTCTTTCTTCAGTTTCCTTTAAAATTGATCGTTCATGAGCATTTGCTGTTGGAAACTTATTAACCTTGATAAACACGTCTTATATACGAACGTATGTTCATCCAATAGCCATTCGTATTTTTTAAACCATTTCATTTGTAACTGTCTCATTTTGTGCACCTCTTCGGTTAAATTTCTTGTAATAGCAACGTAGTCGCGAGGTTTATTGCACAGTGGGTCCATAGTTAACACTTTTCTCTTTAATATAAATAGATTTCTATATGCTCTAAAAATTATAAATAAAATAAAATTCGTTCGCAGTGAAGTTTGAAATTATAAAATTGTTAAAACACAATTGCCAAGAACTTGTCCCTATTATAAAAACAAAAAGAAAAGCTACTGAATTAAAATAACAATGCTTCACAAATTTCTGCTTTATATTTTAAATATTCATTTATCGTTTTTAATTCTTCTCAGTTATAACATGTCCGAAGCTCAAGGTACCAGAAAACGGATATCTGGTAAAAGCAAGCGCATGTAGCAACGTTGTGCACGCAGCTTGTGGCATAAGATGCAGAATCGGTTTCTATCTCACGGGCGATAGTATTCGACTCTGTGGAAAAAGTGGCAATTGGTCCGGAAACGAACCGAAATGTTTGTGTAAGTTCTTCTACACAGTTTCATAAAATGTAGTTGATTAAATTAAAATTATTATAAATTAGCATGTTAAATGCCGTGCGAGTCGCTGACGATGACGATGTTAGAAGAAACTTCTACCTTATAAATTTAGCTTTTTTCTTTTAATTTGTATGTATTGACTTGAAATTGTTTAAAGATATGTTACGTTAAAACAGTGAAGACTTGTCCAACGCTTCGAGTTCCTACGCATGGACGAATGCGGTGTCAGAACGAAGAGGATCACCATTCGATTACAGAAGATTCGACAGCGTATCCGATAGACACACGTTGTCAGTTCAAATGTGAGACTGGATATCAACTTCGCGGAAGTAAAATTCGAAATTGTTTGCCATTGTCGCAGTGGGATGGTCTCAAAGCTACGTGTAAAGGTAAATTTGTAAAAGACACTTTTTCTAAAAAGTCATCTGATAGCTAGATCGAGCTGGAATATAAAATTTTTTAATTAATAAAATCAGCCTGGCATACTCTTAGGACACAATAAAATGACTCTACAATCAATAACTTAATAGAAATAGATATAAGTTCATTAAACGCCATATAGATTGCTCAAACATGGTAAAACCAAATAAAATGGAGCGTATTTTGTGTCGAGCTGTTTATTGGAATCGCACAAATATAATTATTGGTATTTTATTTGTAGCTATAAAATGCGAACCTTTGAAGCAAGTTGCAAACGGACAAATATCACCCGAAAATTGTTCTGGTCCAGAGAAGGTGTCTTTCGCAACGAATTGTACTATAACGTGCGTGAAGGGTTTCGTTCTTGAGGGCCCACATTCGAGACACTGTGGAGGGCGTTCTGGAGTCTGGTCACAACGCCGAACCGTTAATCGTTGCATAGGTAGTATAAAATACTGCATTTTATTTGTTACTTTAACCCTCTATGGGACCGTGTGACTTAAAAGTTACAAACTGATGTGTCTATATTTTAAAAAATTAATTTTGTTTAGTTATCACTGCGCTATTAAGTTTGATTACTGTATTACTGTAGCGACACCACGATCCATCTACGGTAATTATTAGTTCAAACATTTTCAAATCAAAGTGAAAAACTGTAATCAATCGTGATTTTTTCTCCAATAAGCAGACAAAATTCGGACTATAAAGGGCTATAAAGGTCTATAAACTTGTTATAAAACATCAGTTTTCAATTTATTTTAACCCTGCAATTTTTTTCATATCGATAATAAATCTTGGAACCCTGATAATTTTTACCGTTTATATTTTCAAAACATGCGAGTTGCACAGTCTGTGCATAAATCCCTTCATTCTATGAAATATTGATCATTTTTTAAATTTTATTTAAAGAAATGCTTGATACACGTTGATTCAATTTATTATTTTTTTTTTTAGATAAAACACCACCTTCGATAACTTGTCCATCCGACATTATCACGGAGAACCTTCCAGGGAAGAATTATGCGTACGTAAACTGGACGACACCTGAGGTGACTGACAATGCAGACGAATCACCAACGTTATGGAGCAAACCATACATTAGTTTTCCTTGGAGGGTGAAAATTGGTACTCGTACGGTAATATACGTGGCGCAAGATTCATCCGGGAATAAAGCGAGATGCAAATTTAAAGTTAAAGTTCTTGGTAAGTTAATTATATTTTTATTTAATTTACATTATCGATTTAAACACTTACGCTGTCTCTATTTATTTATTATTAACGAATCATTATGCTGATCGTGTATATTTTAATTATGTGTACCACTTCATGTAACAAGAATGTTCTAATTCCTTCAGATACAGAACCACCAATGATCGAGCAGTGTATAGATCCTCCGATACTTTTTACCGATAATGGAATCGGAATAAGTAACGTTAGTTGGGATGAACCGGGTTTTCACGACAATTCCAAGACACCGTTACAAGTAGAGCAAAATTATCTTCCGGGAGAAAACACGTTTCCTATCGGATTAACGAAAGTGGTGTACTATGCCATCGATAAGTACGATAACAAGGCGTCTTGCGTGTTAAACATTACTATAAAAGGTACAACGTTAACGTTTAATGATTAAATGTTTCGAATTTTTAGAAAATATGAGATATTATTAATACTAGATTAATACTAGATTAATACTGGATTAATACTGGATTAATACTAGATTAATACTAGACTAATACTAGATTAATAATAATAAAGTAATAAGATACTAAAATTTTATTTTACTCAGATGTATGCGAAGAAGTTCCAAAGGTATTGAACGGTTACTCGAAGTGTTCTTCAATGTTAATAAACGAGACGAATGAGTGCACTTTGGCTTGTGAAGAGGGGTATGGATTCGCGACTGAAGAACCAAACCTTCGAATCGTAGAAGATATATTGCTATTAAAATGTAACGGGAATACATCAAGTTGGCTCGAAGACAGTTACATTCCTGATTGTTCAGGTATACCAGTTGGAACAGTTTTTTCTTTTCTTTTTTTCATTCGATTTAAATGTAATAAACGAATAAATTTAAATACTTACACCGTTCCTATTTCTTTATTATCGATGAATCAGAAATTATGCTGATCGTGTGTATTATTTAATTAATAACAACCAGTATATTCAAAAAATGATTTAATCTATTACCATATTTAAACATTATAGAAATCTCAAATTTATAAATAGCTTGTTCTTTCTTTTTTTTTTATATACACAGAATCAACAGTTCCTAAAAGTGTATCCCAAGAAGGAAGTATTATATTAGAAGGAAACGCAACGAATGTATGCGACAATCGAACAACCCTTCGCGAAGTAAGTACTAATCCTTTTCTTTATTTAGTTACATAATTGATCGTATAAAATATTGCTCTGTGTTATTATTTAAATTAGCTGAGCGAATATATTACTGCCGATTTAAGATCGACGTTACTCGACATTTGCGGCAACGATATCGAATGCAATCTCATTACCTTCGATCCTGAATGCGAGGAGATTTTTCCATCGCCGGATACGGTTTATTCCAATTTAATAAGAAAGCGAAGAGAATTTAATTACGATGATCGCATTATCGAATTATTTGTACATAACGAAGTGGCAACTGGTCGCGTGAAAGAAAAATTTAAACGAGACGCTAAAATGAGTGATCATTTAGATAGAAATAAAGAAAAAATGAGAAAAAAGAAAGAGAAGATCGAAATAAAATTTAAATTTTTGGGTAAGTTACTAGTGAACAAAGATGTAATAAAAAATTATTATAAAAGAAGTGAAAAAGATTCTTGGATAAAAATCGATAGCTTTACCTGTTAATGATTTCTAAATATATATGTAACATGTTTTATAAATTATTTAACGCAGGGAAGATAATCGAAGAGTACATGGAAAATCCACGAGAGGGAATTCAGAAACTAAGACAGAAAATCGAATCGATGTCCGAATCTGGAAAATTAAATTTGTTAAATAACAGAACAAATCAAGAGATCGCGAAACTTGCGTTAAATTTACACCTCGTTTTTAAGAATTTTCAAGAACTTTGCGAGCCTGGAAGCGTTCTAAAAAAACATACTTGTGGTGAATAGAATGGAATAAAATTTTTGTTTTCCAATTGTTGAAACATTATTGTTAGCTTTATTCAAATTTCAGTTAAATGTCCATTGGGTACTTTCTTCGATTCCTTGACAAAACGATGTCAATCATGCCCTCTTGGAGAGTACGAAAATACAACTGGATCGTTAAAATGCGTACGTTGCCCTCAATACACTTCGACGAAAAAGGTACACTCAAAATCACCATGGGATTGTATACGTAAGTCTTTTATAAACAAATTTCTTTCTTACTTTTCAATATTCTTTGTACAAGAATTAAAATATTTTTTTTATAAAAACGTTTATTTTTATTCAGATTTATGCAGTCCGGGATATTATTCCCGAAAGAAACGTTACCAAACCACACGTTTAGCTCTCGAACCTTGTCTAATGTGCGACATTGGATTTTATCAACCAGAATATGGACAAACTCACTGTATTTCCTGTCCATCGAATACTACTACGAAAAATCGTGGAACTAAAAGCGTGAATGACTGTCTGCCTTTTCACAAAATCGAAACTAATGTTTGTGATACAAAATCATGTTTAAATGGTGGACAATGCACGCAAGAAGAGGACAGCTTTAGTTGCGAATGTCCTGACTATTATCTCGGTAATTATCTAATTACATATTTCACAAATAGTAAATGTATTTTATTCAACAATAATTAAAAATAAATATCAGTAAAATATTTAAACAATATATAATACATAACATAATAAATAATATCAGGTTCAAAATGCGAAACATTTCGAAATCCATGTGATTCTTCACCCTGTTTGAACGAAGGAACATGCAGCGTACAAAGTTTTATAAACAATACAATATTGTATACGTGCACGTGCAAAAATGGATATTCAGGTAGCAACTGTGAGGTAAAGAAATTATTTACTAAAAAAAAAAAAAAAAGAAAAAAATAGATACGAATAAAAATTAATTAATGGAAAATGAAATAATGTTTAGTTATACGTCGACGAGTGTGCGATTGATCCTTGTCAAAATAACGGCACGTGCGTGAGCACAGAAAATGATTATACCTGCGAATGCAAGAATGGTTTTGAAGGTGCATTTACAAAATACTTATAAAAATATCGTTGAACAATGAATTTCCGAAAATCTATATTCTCGTATCGATCCAAATTTTTCAGGAGAATTTTGCGAACTCGCAGTGGATCGTTGTGATCCTTCACCTTGCATGGAAGGATCTAGTTGTCGCAACGTTAACGAAACTCGGCAGTGTATCTGCAAACCTGGTTTTCTTGGTCGTTATTGCAATCTACTACCCTGCGATTGGCTACCGTGTAATGGGAATTCGTATTGCGTGAACATCGAAGAGGAGAATGCAACAAAATTGAGTTACAGGTGATTATACATATGGTAGATATACAGGGTGTTCGACAACGGATAAAAGAAATTTTGAGAGGTGATTTTACAAACCAAAATAAGACAAAATTTAATTTTAGGCTTAGTTCTTTAGTTGCTAACATTTAAAAATCGATAAAAATATCTTTCGAAACCGGTAAACCTTCGTATACCGATAATAGCTAATACATTATTAATGAAAAATAAAAAATTTCTTGATTATTAGGTGCGAATGTATAGATGGCTACACCGGAGAAAATTGTACAATAAAGATTAATCATTGCGAGAGTCATCCATGTTTGAACAATGGAAAATGCGTTAATAACGATTCTAATTATACGTGCACTTGTCCTATTCCATTCACGGGACGCCATTGCGAGACTGGAAAGTATAGTCTTGACGAACATTCTTTTACTTTCTTTGTTTTATACGAATAAAAGTAATTTTATAACTGAACAATTTTTTCTATCAACTAATCTCTTTTCTTACAGAATTGTCATCGGATTATGTGATACATTTTACCAAATCGGGAACCACAGATTATGTTAGCATGCAAGGTCCTACGATAAACCTTTCAAAGGTAGTAAACAATGTTAATCGATACGATAAAAAGAAATAAATCATTTATCTTTGTATTATTGAAGTATTAATTTCAGTTAACAACGTGCTTGTGGCTGCAGTCGAAGGACACATTTAATTATGGTACCGTGTTATCGTACGCGACTAATTACTACGACAACACGTTCACTTTGACCGACTATAATGGGTAATGAAAGACGTTCTTTAACAAAAATTAAAATATCTTTTATTAATACCAAGCATCGTTGCGTTGATCTCGCAGACTTGTAATATATCTCAATGGCCAGAAAATAATAACTGACATTAAAGTAAACGACGGCCATTGGCATTTCGTTTGCTTCACCTGGGAGACAGAAAATGGTTCCTGGAAAATATATATTGACGGGTTTTTGAGAGACAATGGTACCCACTTTGCGAGAGGAACTTCCATTCGAGGTACCAAGCGTTTTATACATATCGATCCATTTAAAAAGTTTTCATTAACACTAAAGCTATCAAAGCGGTCAAACGACCGGTTCGTAATTTCTTAAATTTTATAAATTATTAACGCTGCACTTATTTTTTGTATTTTTTTGCGATTTTCTGTAAAATATATGGTAAAAGATTTGTTTCCGGTGCATTATGCATTTTTCCAAGTGTCTATTATTGTAATTTCTTTGATACAAATAGATATAATTTAATCGTCGGTAGGTTTAGTGTTAAGAAAGTCCTAATCCAAAAAAAAAATACGAAAAAAATTCCCCACAAAGCTAATTCGTAGCTAATCGATGAACCTTTTGGCATTGAAAAATCGATGTTAATTTTAAAACTAAGAATATTATAATATTTAACTATATTATATTGAAAGATGTACATAATATATTACAAAGAAAAAATGCGATTTTTTGATCAGGCAACGGAACACTCGTGATCGGACAAGAGCAAGACCGAGTCGGTGGAGGATTTTCGGAATCAGAGTCCTTTTTGGGAAAGTTAACATTACTGGACATTTGGAACACAGTTTTAACAGCGTCCGATATTAAACGCCTATTCAACACCTGCGAAAAGTATCACGGGGACATAATCGCGTGGTCTCAGGTGCAAGAACGAGTACACGGTGACGTCGCTGTAATTATACCAAAGGAAATTTTATGAAAGCGAACACTTTAGGCCTTCGTTGGAATTTAACGATTAATTTCACGTTTTTAGATATTAAGCAGCCCGTTTTGCCGTGGCTGTCCCTCGCCCGTGGTACCGTTTAAAGGTAACGTAAATGTCAGCGAGGATGCATCAAAGATCACTTACTACTGCGACAACGGTTACATGCTACGATTTCATGGCAAAGAGTACCGATCTTTGAAAGTAAAGTGTCTTAAGCAAGGACAGTGGGAAGGATACTACACGCCTGTTTGTGCCAGTAAGACGAGACGCTTTATAATTTTATACAACTAATCATTTTTTTTTAAAACATACTATTATAATATGCTATTATATATAATAACATACTATTATATATTATGTGTATATTTATACACTGTCTGTATAATGCGTAAAAGAGTGTAAGATATCTGTAGTTTAAAAAAAATTTATATAGAAGATGATCAGAAACACGGTATTCGAAATTATTTTTACGCAAAATAGTGACTTGAAAAAAATATCTCCAATGCGTGTCCTTAATTGGAATAACATTTCTTAAAGTTCAAGTTCTTAAATGGAATTCTTTTAATTATACTTGTATTCAATAATGATACGTTTGATTTCTATTCGAGGAAGAAAATGTGGTTTTCCGGGATATTTTCCACGAGGGCGTATGCATGGCAGATCGTACTTATTCGGGGATGATATACATTATTCTTGTTTACCTGGTTACGAACTTCGAGGTAATCCACGTAGGATCTGTAACGCCGATGGAAAATGGAGTGGATTACCTCCAGTTTGCATAGGTGAATATTGTAAATTTTCTTGCTTACTGATACTTTAGCATTACTAAATTTTTGTTTATTTTTTTATAACAGGAAAAACGTGCAAGAATTTGTTAGCTCCGGAACACGGAGACATCGAGTATGTGATAGAAGAATACGAAAGGGACGACCTTTCAATTCTACAGGTACGATTAATTTGTAATTATCATGAAAAACAATGAAGAATGTTCGTTACTTGAATATCGTTTGCAGGTAGGACAACAAATTGAATTTAAATGCGACTCAGGATTTCGTATAGTAGGAGAAAAGTTTTTAACATGCTTAGAATCCGGAGAATGGGATCATCAAAGGCCTACGTGTGTGGTCGATGGGTGTTTACCACCAAAAATGTAAGCAATTTAAAAAAACAAAAGACTGTTATAAAATCGTAATGAGTAAATATTTTTTTTAATTCTTTACGTAGAATTAAGCATGCCTACATAATCTCTGCGAGCTCGAACAATCTACAGGAAACTTTGGACACAAAGTTTGATCTACAAACGACTAATGACACGTTCGAAAATAATTATGATTTTAATGATATCATTGGCTATTCTTGCTATCCAGGATACAAGTTCCAAGGTAGTCATAATTTGTTGAGCGAATTTAAGCTTCAATGTACCGAGAATGGTACTTGGGTTGGATTTGTTCCCGATTGCGCGCCTTTGAAATGTCCATGGCCCAGTACCGTGAAAAACGGAAAATTATTGTTTAAAACGCAAGGAAATGACACTATCGAACTTTCCGAAGAAACGACAGCATCTAATGAAACGAATATAAAAAGCTCGTCGAAAGAAAGTGATGATGATTTTAAAGAAAATCAAGATTTGGAGAACCAGTTTATTGTTGATTCTCAGGTTTTAATCAAATGTGACGTAGGATATAAATTAATAGGTACTAGCGTTAGAATTTGCAAAAATAATGAAGAGTGGTCATCGACGTTATCGTCTTGTGAACCTCAAGAATGTTCAATCTTAAATCATCCAGTTTTTGAAATCCTTAATGAAGAAACAGGTTCAAGCAATGATACTAACGTTTGGAAAAATGACCAAAATGAAAAACTGAACAGGAAAGAACCATACGATGGCTTCTATAAAAATTTTAAGTACTTTGTAGAAGGCTATTCTTACATGAAAAAAATAATTCTTACTTGTAAGAACAATGTAGAAATCAAATTAAACAATACAAAGATTATTGACTCTGTTTCTAATTTAACTTGGTCTTGTAACGAATACGGTGAATGGGAAATAATGGATACACGATTAAATGACACTGTTATTGAATCCTTATTCAATAATGGAATGGATAATATTTGTCAAGAATCCATGTGTGCTTCAGTCTCAGTAAGTAATAATGGATTTTAGAAATAAATCCAGGTTTTATCAAAAGAAATTAAAATAAATTACTGTTAGGTTCCAGAGTACGGTTACCTTGTTGAAAATAATTATTCAAGAATTGTTAATAGTACTGTTACATTTAAATGTAACCAAGGATATATTCTTGAAGGTAACGAAAAATCTGTTTGTTTGCCAAACAACACTTGGTCTCCTATTCCTTCCTGTAAACGTAAGTTTTAGATAAACTAATTGTTTTTAAGAAATGTTACTCAATAATTAATAAATACCTACTTTAGCTATAACATGTGGAACACCGCCCAAAGTTATAAATGGTGTGTTAAAAAAAGATTATATCGAAGGTGTGAACTTTACATTTGGTAATACAATTACTTATGAATGCATACCAGGATATCTAATGTTTGGACAACCAAATGCAAAATGTCTTGCAAATGGAAAATGGTCTAGAATACATAGTAGATGTTCAAGTAGGTACAATGCTAAATAATATAGTGTATGATAATTTTTTGATTGATTCTTATTTATAGGATTGTCGTGTAATAAACCAAACCTTCCACCTGGAGCAACGATTCGTGGTCGTTCTTACTTATATCAAGATCAATTGACATATGTGTGCCCTGGCGGTAAAAAGCAAGGATTGATTACATGTAAAGCGGACGGACGTTGGAGCAGTCCACCAAAATGTAACAATTAATAAACAAACTTAACATAGATATATTTTTTTTAATTAAATGCCACAGTTATTAAATTTTTTAATAAAATAATGTTACCATGAAAACAACAATCTTCTACTTAAATATATAGTTACGAAACAAAGTAAAACTAACTCGGAAAAATTGTTATCAATGAATCTTTAATAATAAACATTTGACAGATACCAAATTTTATTATCTAAATTGTTTGATAAAACAAACTTTTTCCGGATGGAAAAAGGTAATGTATTATTGTACATAATTGTTAAAAAATATTGTGAAAGAATATGTTGTAGAAATTAGAAATTGAGTGTTCAATGTAGCAGAAAAAGAAAGAATAAATACATATAACAACACATTATTAATAATTCATCACAAATACATATCTGTTCATATAGTACACGGCATCTTGATATAAATAGGATTCACACATGTATAAACACACTGTATCAGAATAGTTGAGGAAGAGCAATGAAAGATAAAAACATGAAAATAATTTATTGTATGAAAAGTTTGAGTTATTTATATTTGTCTAATATTGGTATGATAAAAACGGAGCACCTTTTATGATATTTAATTTGTATTAGCATGGCTACACTAAAAGGAATCATCTTTTTTTAACAAATTTTCATTGCTCGATATTCCTAATTTCTTAGAACTATGTCCAAAATATTGCTTAATTAATATAATTTAATGAAGTATAATATTATTAACTGAAACTTAAATGCATATACTGGCGTTTAAAAATTCGACAAAACTAATTTTACAAAATGATCCTTATACATACACTCAGAATGTACAAACATATAAATACTGTTAACCATTTTGTAAAGAATAATATCCAAAAGCTTCGCCATACTAACATAATAATTTATCTACATTGTTGAACACTTTTCAGAGTTCTGATTTTGCACTATGAGAATATTTAGGTTTCAGTTCTTCAATTCGTTTAATAAAATCTGTTTTTTCTATACAACCATCACACGATTCGTCCCAGTCGCTTAAGATCTTCCTCAAATCGCGTACTTTTAGTTTCTTCAGATCAACAGTATTAATATCAATTTGTTTCTCTGGAATTAAATGAGAATATTCTAGTTTAAATATCAGAAAAGTAATTAGAAAAATAATTCAAACATTTTTGAATACAGAATTGATTAAAAGTAAACATACCGTATCTCAAATCACATATTTGGGCATCTTTCTTCTTTAATTTTTCACATACTTTGTTCGCAGGCATAGACCAAGATATAGGTTTACTTAATTCATTTAAAATACCCGTGGCAGAGTCTTCCAGACCGCCTAGATAATAACACTAAACGAAACAAAAAAATTTAATTATCACAAACATAGCTTACGCATGATATTTATCGTGTTTATCTGAATAATTAATTGTCATAAATACTTACAAATCTGTTTTCCTTAGATTTAGTATTTTTACAAAAGTCTTTAAATGCTGCTTCAATTTTCTTTGGATCTTTCTTTACATCTTCATTTAAAGTATTGACAAATTTTTCCACTGTCTTTATACACACTGAAATATTACCAGATTATAAAAGTCTATAAAGTTGAATAAGAAGTATGAGAAAGAAAAAAAGAAAAATGTTTATTTACCTTCGCATTCATCATTTTTCAACGCTGTGACAGTATATATCAAACCAATAACAATAGAAAGAGTTAATAACATCGAATTATTCATTTTGATTTTGTTTTCTGTAAAGAGAAAATCACATATTTTAATTTCATATTTTTCATTTCTATAAGACGATTTCATATTATATAATTTACCAAAACAAACACTTTTGGAGTTCGTACAAGTGTTTAGCATCGAGTAAAAAAAATAAAAGAAAGAAAAATAGCTTCCTGCGAAACGAAACAAACGTAACGCTAGAAAATTATTTTTTAATTTAACGTATTAAAAATGTATCAACGTTAAAAATATGATTTCTCTAAAACTTGGACTGTACAATTGCTCGCAAAGTAGAAGCTACGCTGAAAACGTATATTTTTTAAATACGAATGAAACACCAAGGCGTGCTTAAGAAGAAAGAGAATGATAAAAATTAATAAAAAAATCGGGTACGTTTACTGTTTACTAGGTTAACGTAAATGACAACGAAGCGCAACTTACAGATTCTTTGAGCGATAAAATAATCCGTGTATCGCGTAGAAAATATTTTTATAGAGCCGCAACACAAACGCGCTAAAACTTTTAATTCATACACCTATTATTGCAACGAAATTTTTAACGCAACTACATCGGTTTAATCCACGCTTCGCTTTATACACGTTGGATTCTGTCAAAAGCCCGGAATCCCAGCTGGCGCATCCTGATTGGTTCTACGTACTGTGACTCGCATTAAACTTAGTGTTTCACGATTGGTTGATATGAACTGGTAAAAAATGAAAAAGTGGATTGACCGGAGGAAATGACACATGTAAATGCATGCACACACAGGAATAAAGCTAAAGGAACACGTGTACCTGTATCAATATGGCGCCGCGCAGAGAATTTCGATCTAACCTCAATTCAATGAAAGTATCGAAGAGAAATACCAAGAATTGGTACGAAAATTATTTAGAATGGGGAAAATTAACCTCCTTATTGACAGATCCAAAAAAATTGCTTTTGATCGGAAGATTGTTTATCATTTTGGAAATCATTCTCAATGTATTGGTTATCGAAAGGGTACCGTACACAGAAATCGACTGGAAAGCGTATATGCAAGAAGTCGAGGGTTTTTTGAACGGAACACTGGATTACACAAAACTGAAAGGTGACACCGGGCCATTGGTCTACCCTGCAGGATTTGTTTATGTATTTTCTATGTTGTACTTCATCACGGACCACGGAGCAAAGATAAAAATAGCACAATACTTCTTTGCGATTCTTTATATAGCGCTACTTACATTGGTCTTCCGAATCTACGCGAAAACTAAGAAAGTTCCTCCTTACGTTTTGATCATTATGTGCTGTACATCTTACAGAGTTCATTCTATATTTACTTTGAGACTTTTCAATGATCCGGTTGCAGTGGTGCTGTTATTTGCCAGTCTTAACGCATTTTTAGACGATCGATGGTATTTAGGAAGTATTCTCTATAGCATGGCTGTGTCTGTAAAAATGAACATTTTGTTATTCGCACCAGCACTTCTCATAGCTTATATATGTAATCTAGGAATAATCGGAACGATAGTACACTTGTTTATCTGTGCCTTAATTCAGTTAATATTAGGTCTACCTTTTCTACTCGAAAATCCATTTGGATATGTAAAAGGTGCTTTTAATTTTGGAAGAATTTTTGAATTCAAATGGACCGTAAATTGGAGGTTTATACCGGAACATATTTTTGTTAGTCCATATTTTCATGTATCGTTATTAGCACTGCATATATTAACTCTAATTTATTGTGCACCGACATGGATAAAGTATATGAAATCATATGCAAAATTAAAGTCTCTGCAGAAAAGCTTGCAGCCTCGGTTAAAAAAGAAAGAAAAAATAGATATGTCTACAGTCGGTCAGTTATTCGTTTTTCCAATGTTTGTTGCAAATTTTGTTGGCATGACATTTAGTAGATCGTTGCATTATCAATTTTACATATGGTATTATCATACATTGCCTTACATCGCATGGTGTACAGGCTATAAGACCGTAATAAAATTAACTATTTTGGGTGTAATAGAACTTTGCTGGAATACTTATCCGAGCACTGTTTTTAGTAGCATTTCATTACATATATGTCATTTAATGTTATTACTTGGTTTTACGAGAATTAAGACTAATAGCGAAAAAGAAAAATAAAGAATTTTTATACAACATCTGTCTACTTTTCCTTATTTCCTTTCTATGTCTATTTAATCTTAAAATCAATGATAATTCACAAGTATTTTCAACGTATACTTTTGAAGAATCATTTTTATGTTTTATTTAATAAGTACTATGATTTTATTACTATATTTTAAATAAAATACAATTGTATGGAAAATATAAACGTTCTAATTGTTAAAATAAAACTCTAAATATATGTATAAATTAAAATACAAAGTATAGCTGTTGCAATAATTACATTCGTTAATTACCGAAAGTGATATCAATTATGATTAAACTGAGTCGTAAAATTTAAAGTTGTAATCTAAACAATTATTTCTACACGTGTACAAGATTAAATTTAAGATAAAAAATTACATGTTACATTTTGTGATATGCTTATTCCTCATTTAAATGCTCTATTGAAAGATAACATTCTAATATCATCCGATAGGAAATTATCACTTTGACAGAACGACCGGAACATGTGATGGCGTGAATCATTTGAAAGAACAGAGAATTATTCAGTAACAAATAATGGTGTTTTTCACTATTCTTATGCAACTAACTCGTCGAATACAAAATAATAGATTTATCTAAAAATTTTAATGAAAGGCAAACCAAATTTGTACTCTCATAAATATGATTATTTGTTATACAAAAACTTAACCTGTTATAAAAACACTGAAATAAATCCAAATTTTTTAAATTGTAGATTTATTTAAACATTTTTAAATTGGTATAGTTATGAGTTCCAAAGGTATATTTTATATATTCAAGCTTCATTCATCTTTGTAAAAAATATAAATCTCAGATAAAATTATAACATTGGCTTAAAATTAATTGTGTAAAATGATGTTATAGAAGTATGTAAAGATTTGTCACCTGCGAACAGTGTTTCTAATGACGATTGTACTGTATGTAAATCTCAATTTGTCGGGCTTGATGATAAACCTTATGATATAAAATGTCTTTTGTGCGATATAAAATTTATTCTTCCTGAAAATGAAAAAGATCTCTTGACTCATTTATTTAAAGAACATCGACTTGTAATAGGCGATGTTTGGGATATTGCAAGTTTAAAAAGGTTTGATTCGTTTATATGAAATCGCTTATTTAATTTTATCAAGGATTAATATTTTATAAAAATAAAAAAATTTGAATTACTTTCAGCTATGTACATTATTGGGGTATTAAGTTCAAGGAAGAACCTTTGAGTAAATATTGTACAACAATGTTAATGGATTGTACCCCAGATGGTAAACCAAGCAAAAATGAAGCATATTTTTTACTTTCTGATTGTATCTCAGAGGATAAAACCTTAAGGGATGAAATACATAGAGCTAAATTGGTATTAATAATTTTTAAAAATTTCTTATAAATTTTATGTAAAGAGAATAATGAAGTATTGCTTTTAATTTTTTTTAAGGAATGGGTTTTGTCAGAGCAAGCAAAAGAAAGAATAGATACCACCTTCAAACGTGGTTGTATTTTTTGTCGAATGGAATTTTCAGGACTACGCATCACATATGTGAAACACTTAGCTCAAAAACATAATTTGTATCTTGGTAAACCAGATAATTTGGTATTCATAGATGAATTTTTAGATAAGATTCAGACTACTATTGAAAAGTGAGATATATAGACATATTTATTTTATTAAATAAGCATATGCTATATTAGAATCTATAAAAAATTTTTTTTTTAGTTTGATATGCATATATTGCGAAAAAATATTTAAAGATCGTACAGCGTTAAAGGAACATATGCGTAAAAAGTTACACAAAAGAATAAACCCTAATAATAAAGAATACGATAAATTTTATATAAATAACTATTTGGAACCTGGAAAATCATGGAAACATAAACAGGTTTTTTTGTTATTCAAACGTATTAACAATCATTTTAATATCGAATACGAATAATAAAATAAAAATATATAAATATTTTTATTTTTATTATATTTATTATCTTATTTTATTATCTTTAGAGTAATTGCAAAGAAAATGATGTAGTAGAGGATCAAAGCAGTGAGAACGAGGATGAAGATACATGGTCTGATTGGAATGATGAAGGCATTGGTATATCATGTTTGTTTTGCACTTACAGTGATAAGCATTTCCATCTTATTCTTACACACATGAAGAAGGAACATAACTTCGATTTCAAAATTGCATCAAAAGACTTAACATTTTATCAAAAAGTAAGATTAGCGTATCATATATTTGTAGTAATAAAATACTAAAATGTAAGTTATTAAAATGTAATTTTGAAACAGGTAAAAGTGGTAAATTATGTTAGAAGACAAATTTATTTACAAAGATGTGTTTTTTGTGAAACAAAAGTAGATAACGTTTTAGAACACATGAAAGAAGAAAATCATTTTAAAATACCTATACAAAAAATTTGGGATCAACCAGAGTTAGTATCTTACATGCATTTATTGATCAACATATTAATCAACCATTAATTTATTGAACTAATTCAAGTTCCAACATTAATAACATAAAATTTCAGGTTCTATTTTCCTATGTGTGAAAATGAGTCCTTTTTATATAATTTGGACACAAGCAGTACTAGCGATGAAGAAAGTGATATCGAAAATGCTACAGAATTAATGTATGAAACACCTAAGTAATAAAGACTTTAAGTATAAGAAAACATATCTTTCGTTATCTGCAGTAGCATGAATTTGTTTGGAACATAGTTAAAGATAGTAGGAAGAAAATATTTTCAGTTATTGAAAATTTATTGAAATTTGTATAACAATAATTAGAGTAAGTACTTTTATTGTGTTCTTTTGTAAGAAAATGGTACACTTTTACACACAGCATTTGCCTAAATATCATGGAAAAACATAAAAATATTAATATACAATATTAGTTGTATTTTTAAGTAACCATTAGATGACAGCTTTAAACGAGAATAAATAAAACAATATAGGAAAATGAGCTTTATAAACAAATTGCAAACATCATGTACACCATACACTTCAGGTTTTCAAAGTCCTCAAAGTGTTAGGATCATCGAGATGCTATGGTCCTCAAGGTGCCAAGTACATGTAAATTATATTAATTAAACTTCACGTAACAAATATACGTTCTATTAACGTAAATCTTGAATAATCTTGAAGGTAGCAACAACTAGAATACATTTGAATGACATACAAGCAAATGCAGCTTAGTTAATGAAATATTTATGATTTATCTATTTCTTCGCCTATTCTATGTTTATTTGCAAGTTTTTTTTTTCATTAGGTTTAGAAGTGCTCTTCATTTTTTCATTATTTTTGTATAATTTCAATCGAGAAGTAATGCTGTAGCGATATATTTTCATTGAATAATTCAGCGGAAGTTGTAAAACATAAATTACATTGAAGTTACTGTTCAAGTAACTTATTGAAAGAAAATTCAAACTAATTTTAACAATGATGCGACGTAACGTTAAAAAAGGATTATCAAAAAAATATTGTTTAAGCTCTTTTAGGAATGATTGTGTTAGAATTAAAGTAGTAGGTATTATAAATACAATTGCTTTCCAAAAAGCGCGAATGTGTGCAGAGAAATTATATCAACATTTATCGTTTAAATTTTCTCCGCCACAAATCATAGAAATGTTTCAAATGGAGTGGCATGAATATATACATAAAATGAAAAGGGTAATTAACTGTTATTATTGAATTTATTAAAGTATGTAATGACATTAATGTGCAATAATTATAATCTATGCATATATGTTTTTAGCAAATCGGAGGAAAAATATGGTCGTTAACGCAAACTGTAGCTGTTTTTATAAATGATGAATTTCTTGGTAGCGATATGGAATTTTTGTATTATATAAGTCAAGATTATATCTTCAGTTTACCTGTTGGGCTAGAATATTATGAAAATCTTGCTGCAGAGCGTTGTAAACAATTTATGGAAAAATCTAAAGTAAATTTTTTTCTTACCGTGTATAAACAAATTTATTTATTTATTTAATGTTGTAATATAAAAATGTAAATTGTGTACTAATATAATATTAATTTTCAGAGGAAATATGTTTATTTCACATTTTCTATAGATAATTCCATTGTTGGGTCATTTGTATTTATGGTAAGTATTTACTTGTAATTTAATTGTATAGGGCATAATAATTTTATGAAACATTTCCATTAAATATCATTCTAATCTAGCTGTATTCTGATCTGTTACCATTAACTTGTCAACATTTTTTAAATCTTTGTACTGGATATGATGAAGTAAAAGAATGTTATAAAGATGCTTATTATATTAATACGCGTTTGCATCGTATAGTAAAGAATGGATGGATTCAATGTGGAGGTATAATTAGATGTTGTTTTAATTATTCCTCGTTTTATTCAAGTATTTTTTAATATGGCTTAACTATTATACCTTGTTTTAGATTTTTATTTTTTGTAGGGCTTGAATTATCTGAAATTAATAAAAATGGTGCAGGTGATGATATGATACCTGACGAGTCTTATAGCATTCTTCACGATCGCAGAGGAGTTCTTTCTATGGCAAATAATGGAAAACATTGTAACGAATCACAGTTCATTGTTTGCTTAAAACCAAATCCTTGGATGGATCATTTTTATGTTGCTTTTGGGTGAGCGAAATAAAGTAGTTTTATGTGTTCTTTATATGATTAAAATGAATTAACATTCGTAGTGAAAAATAAGTTAATTAATAATTTGTATAAAGACAACTCATAGATGGTGCTAGAACTTTAAAAACATTAGAAAATATTTCAACACACTATGAATATCCTACTAAACAAATAGTAATTTCACAATGTGGAGAATATATTTTTGGAGATGAAATTAAAATGGAGACAGAGTCAAAGATTTTCCTTGTCAGTACAATTAAAATTAATTATATTTGAAAATATATTTTATTGTACTCAGGTTTGAATGGGCTACTTTTACTTCAGAAACATCAACCACTAAGCATGGAAGGAGAAGATGTAGGAGCTAGGGACAGTGTATTTGATTTTTATTCTATTACACCATGGCTTGATAATATTGTGGATAGAGTGGATGTTCGTGATACGGCATCACTTTTGATAGCTGAACGATATTTAAATGGTCTTTACTGTCTTTCGAGTGATTATGAACCAGGTATTTAGAGATAAAGAATTCTGTGGAATACTAGTAGTATCGTATATACATTTTTTTATTAATATAAATATTCAATACAGCTTATATAATTTTTATAGGAATGGATATGCGTGTTTACGAAAAAGTTCATTTAGTTGATACGGAAAGATATGATACAACTGCTAAGCTTCACGACTTGTTATTAAATTTTCGACCGGATACAATGACTGAACGGGAAAAAATTACATTTATTTCAGAAGTGTCCAAAATTATTTTAGCTTACGTTTTTCATCATGAATATAACGAAGTAAATTAAATATTCGAAGTTAATATTTCAAATCTTTAATTAAAGTTGAATATTTGTATGTCTAATGTTATATGATTTATTTAGTTTTGCCTGCAGCATATTTCATTGAATACTCATACAATAATACACAAAATATTAGAAATTGCGCATGAAATAGCATTGAAAGCTATTAAGAAGGCTGAAACAAGATCTGTAATTTCTCGTGAATGTGGCACTTCAAAAATTGCAAAGTAAGCCTTAAGCAGACCAAATAATATCAGTTTTTATTGAACTACATTTCTATATTTCAGAATATTTGAAAGAAAACATGCCTATAATATATTAGTCTCAGAAGGTTGTATGTCATTACTAGAAGAAATATTAAATAAAGCTATACTGTGTCTAATGAAAACTTTTGAAACGCAAGAATAATAGAAAAAAATATTTCCAATCAAATTCATCGTATGTATAACAAATTTGAAAATGTAATAAGGAAAAGTTATAAATTCTCAATACATAAAAATACTTTATTTTTTATGAAAATGATATAATTACATACATGCTTATTTTTATATCACGTATCTTACAACAATGTACACATAAATCTCAAACTTGATATAAAAGTAACACACTATAAACAACTGGTACTTTCAAACTAATGTGTTGTATACGTGTTAAATATTACTGCTTAATTTTAGTAAACAGTCTTTTTCCACGACCTTTAGACATAGGTTTTTTACCACTTATGTTTGATTTTTCTTCAGCAGGAGAAATTTTTTCATGAATTGCACTGTATAACATTTGTGCTTCGTTTTTATTTCCAAGAAGTTCCGTAAGTTCTTCCTAGACAAAGAAAATATCAATGTCCATTAGTTAATGAATTATTATTAAAGTTACATTACATACTTTTGTAAATTTAATGAGATTATCTAACGATTGTCCTTTGCTTAATATCGAATGTAAATTTTTGGTAGTAACTCCGGGTAATTTTGCGACAAAATCTTGAATACGAGGATTATATATTTCTACTGCCATTTCTTTGTTTTCTTCAATCCCAATTTGTGCAGCTTTAGCTATATCTGGTTGATCTTTTCCTTGCTATAAATTTGTTATTATGAATCGGTAAAACGAATAAAATGAATTCAACGTGCTACTTTTTTGTTTATAGATGTTTATAGCTTTAATACCTTCAATTCTTCAAATAACTGTGCCGATGCATGGGGTCCAGGTGACCATACAAGCTTTAAGCGAGGAAAATGTAAGGTCAAAAGTTGAAGTTTTGAAGTGATAAACATATTTTGTACATCTTTGCTGGCATAATAATATCCCTGCAATTATAAAAGTCATTTTTTAGCAAATTTAAACAATCGTCCACTTTGCAGTATATAAAAAAATATATACTTGAAAACAGAACGGTTTGTTTGGATCGAATTCTATCAGAAGCATTGGTTTACTATAATGTCGCGTCATGGAAATAGCTTGATTATACAATCTTCCGCTATTTAAAGAGCCAATTAAATCAGAAATACTTTTCCTTTCAACACAAATGTCTGGCGATAAAATATAATCTCCCACCTATAAATAAAGCAAAAAATTGATTATTAAATATTGAAATAATTATTTTTAAATCGTTTAAAATTACTAATTACGATTTTACGTACCGATAATGTTACAGGTTCAATTCTCATGCCTCGTGTATAAAGTATAGCAGGTAATTCACTTCTGAATTCTCTCATGTCAACTATGACAGTATTAGGGACTTCACGTTGTGTTGATAATCCACCTTTACGTGTATTTGTTTCACTATCTGCATCCGAATGTAGCGCAAGACTTAAACAATCTTCGGTTTTTCCGTCTTGGTCATCAGGAATAACCATTGTCTAAAACAAAAAAATATTGTGCAATGATTTGCATAAACGTAAAGGACAATTTGAAATGTAGTAGCATACACTTTTAGTATTAATTAATGTATGAAATGCTTCTTTTTCTCGCCTTAAAGACGTGAGATACTCTTGTTCTTCCACAGAGCCTCCATATATTAAGAAATATACTTTTAAGTCTATTGATGGATTGTTGTTTTGATAAACCTACAAAAAGGAACAAAAAAAATGTATATTTAAATACTATAATCATGCTACATTGATAAATTGAAGATTGTCTTAATTTACACATACTTCAATTTGTCGTACAGCAGACACATCCGCTACATACATAATAATATTAGTTGGCATATGTTCTGCTAAAGCACGCTGCAACGCCGTTGGATCTCCGCCTTTTTTTAAAGATTGAATCAATATAACAGGCTTATCTGTATCCAAAGTAGTTAAATCTAGTTCTGCAATCTGAAAGAATAATTTATATTGAATTATTTTCAATTTATGCATATTACACGATACAGTACGTAATAAACTGTAGTTTTACTTGTGAGCAGTCTTCAAATAAAGTCTCATATTTATCCTCGTTAGTTGAATCAGACTGACTTCCTTCTTTAACTTTTTGTGATAACGTTAATACATAAGTATCTTGTTCTTCATTTGGATCATCTTCAATGTTCTCTGTAGATGTAGACTCCTTTTCTACATTTTTTTCACTGTTACAGTAAATGAAGTATAATAATAAGAATTAAAATATTTAATTAAATATATTAACTTCTGAAAAAAAATTTTATTTAAAATTTTTTACATACTTCATCATTTGAATTTCCTTAAGAGAAAGTTTTTTCCTTGCCTCATAAAGTAAATATTCACTTGTGCCCATAATTAAATACTTTTTTATCTGATAACAAATATTACGATCATGCACCAAAATGAGAATTTTTTCAACATTTTTGTTATCTACTTTCTTTCTATTATCATTCTGTATTTCAAGTAATATTTCTGTTAAGGCCGTCCATTTTGGAATAGCTTCAGGTTTCAATTCTGTTTGTAGACAATACACATATCATCAAATTATGAAGATGGTAACATAAATCGTTTATTCAAATATAAATCTATTAGTATATAACATATAAAGTACAAACTACAAGCTTACCATTTTTTTCATTGTAAACTCTATTCTTTGCATTTTTAAATAATATATCTACAGCGTCTAACATCAACCAACCGCTATTTTTTACAGCATATTCCATAGTACGTAATCGATTTAACATTGCATAAAATGACACGCAATCTTCATATGTCAAACACCTAAATCATATTTTTACACAATCTTCTGCGAAAAATAGATTACTAACATTTCCGTTTTTAGTTTTCGAAATACTCACGCGAGTAGAGCACGTAACATTTTTAAATCAGATAACAATTGTTTGGAAGTAGAACTAAGTTGATGCCAAATAGGATCTAATTGCGACTGCAACTGCTTATGAAATTTTTTAGCTATTGCATTTTCAACAGTTAAATCGTCTAAATCTAACTGTAAAAGTAAAATATAAACAAATCTTAGCTATTTTACACAGTTTAATATTTAAATAAAATTCTTAAAAAACTTACATATTTATTAAGTCTTTTTAGTTCTTTTATAACATAGTTCATTACATCAAGTAAAGAAGTTTGAATGTGCAACATTTTTGGTGTGATTTTTACATGCAATTCAATGACATCAGGCTGAACAAAATTATTTAATATAGTTTTTTACGGTAAAATTAGGAGCATAATTAATTGTAATATTATAATAATAATATTGAGGTACAATTACCTTATGTTTTTGTAAACTATTATTTACAAGCGTATGAAATCGCGGCCATAAATATAATTTTTTGACAAATAAAGCTTTCATTACTCGTTCTACTTTCATAAATCCAACAGTAAATGCTAATGCTGAATTAGTAAAGGCTTTGATGAAACCCGTCTAGAAGAATGTACAAAATTAATAAAAGCAATATTTTATATAGTAAAAGTTTGTAATTTTTTCTTTAATACATACTTTATTGTTCTGCCTATATAAACGAAGTGCAAATGCTTCTTGATATGAATTTAAAATATTATGTGCTCTATATACAAGAATTCCAGTGACTAAATTCAATGGAACTCTTTTTTTTAATAGATCTACTACAAGAATTGGACCCGACATAAATAATACTCCTCCTTCCAAATACATTAGTTCCCTATAATTATTAATTAATGAAGCAAAAAACGTAAAATTAAAGTTTCAATTTAAAAAAAAAAGAATCATAATTTAAACCTTTCATCTGAAGAACATTCAGAAGTTACAACACAGGGTAATTGTTTGAGTCCGCTATTTTTTAAGAAATCAATGAAATACTGTTCATCGTGGTTTGTAGTGCCTAGGACTATGATCAAGTTTCCTGGATCTAAGTAAGCTTTTAATATATTTGCAAATACAGTTTCTATACCAAGTCCCCTAAAATAATAGTATTATAAATATCTAGAAACTTTGTAGGAAACAAAATAAATGAAATGTATTTTATAAAATACATAAACAACACAATAATTACTTTGCGGTAATAATCAATCCATCTTCATGGAGTATTTCTAAAAACATTTGATTCTCGTATTCCAACATGATTATTAAAAAAAATTATGCGCTATATTATAATACACATCAAAATAATAAACGAAAAAGTAAGTCTAACAGATGCCACGTAATAATTCCTGACAATAATGATTCGTGTTCCTGAAATAAAAAAAGTAATTGTACGAAACAGTTATATACAAACTATAATACATATAGTTACAACATATCTGTATTTTAATACATACCTCATTATTATGAACTTCTGAAGTTCTTTCATAAGATATGTGTTCCGTATCTGTTGTTTGATATACCAACAGACTATATTTACTATTGTCATGCGATGGATGTCCATAAACTCCTATACTAACTGGTCTTTTAAAACTAGAAAAAGATATGTTTATTTGGACTTATATATTTATTTGTTTATACTAAATTATAATTAATATACCTATTAGGAATAAGAATGGTATCATCTCCACATGTAGCAGACTGAAGACAGTAATGATCTGGTTCATAAGTTGGTTTTGTTGTTGTTTGTGAAGCATATAAATCTGCATCCCCAATCCTACAAATATAAAATATAAAGACCTACGTTTCTCTCTTGTATATAAAGTACATAAATTTAATTTTTAAACGAATTAATAAGCGATACAATACCGTTTAAATATTTTACTTACTCAGATATTAAGGTTATTTTAATAAAACCATCATAAGCTAAACTGTAATATTTGTATGAACCTCCTGCAACTTCATCAGTTATGTAATGTAATAATTTATCTTCATATGACAGTGCACAGGATATATGCTAAAATAAAATAGTTTTAATATTTAAAAATCTTAAAACAATTAAAAAATCACAATTATATAAAAATATTCTTACTAAAATGATAAAAATAAATATATTCTTCATAGTACAATGTATTTTAACATGATCAACCTGCAACAACTATAAATTTTGTTGTTGTAAACCATACACTGCAGAAAGACAATGTTACTTAACCTTTCGTTCCCGTAGTTTCTACTTAGAATTAAAGAACAATATTTAATAAAGTTGTAGTTGCCATATTATTAAGCTAAATTATTAGATTCTAAAAAATTACACAATATGTAATAAAACTGTACCAAGAAATGACAATTTCACATTAGAATATGCTAGATCAATGTTTCCGAGTTTTGTACGTTTGAATTTGAGAAGGTTAACTGAGATTAATACGTTTGAGAGTGGTAATTCACCTTACATACATACCAACATTTTACAAGGATGACATTATGCATAGTTCTTCAAATAAACAATAGGATGACATATGAAGTTTGTAAAAAAATTCCTTTATACTACATGCAGTTTTTTTTATCTTTAAACTAGTAAATGTTTCGATAGAAATTTTATAAAATCGTATCAATTGAATAAAGTTCGATAGATTTCGCGAAAAATATATTTGTATGCATCTATACATATGTAAATAAGATTAATATAATTTAACCGACAAGGTGCATTTATCAATAATTATATAATTATTTTCACAGTATGTACATATTTATTTCTCGAGTAATATTTGATATTTAAAAATTTTATTTTATTTTTCTTTATTCTGAAGCGAATGCAAAGCGTTTTTAAATTACCAATTGGACAGTGCCAATTCTTTTTCTATGTTGCAATAATATGTGTACCGTTCAATTAAATGTATAATTCAAAATAAAAATTGATACGTAACAGAAACACATGAAAAATAAAACATTAAGATGTAACTGTTTAATTGGAAATCATGAGATGAATTGATATGATTTGATACTTTTATTACATGTTATGCGATTTCATACGATTATCGAAAAAATTTACTACATTAAACATTTCCTGTTATGTAAGAAATCTAATATTCAAATTGTTTCCGTATGAACTTAATTTGTTGAAAAAATTTTCCAGATAAATGCATTGTTCACACAGTGAATGCAACAATGTTTGGTACGTATCAAAGTTCTCGTCTACAGACCCCTTGATACTCGCACCTCACTCGTGGTAATCAAGCACGATATCNTATGAACTTAATTTGTTGAAAAAATTTTCCAGATAAATGCATTGTTCATACAGTGAATGCAACAATGTTTGGTACGTATCAAAGTTCTCGTCTACAGACCCCTTGATACTCGCACCTCACTCGTGGTAATCAAGCACGATATTCGGTGCATCGCTATTAGGAAGCGAGGTATAATAATTATTGCTTTGTAGTGGGAATTAGTTGCAATAATTAGATATCCATAGACTCGATAATAACTCTTTGTACAAATTAGGGGTAATGTATGCTAATCAAAATATCGTTCAATTTTTCGTAAAAGTGTACTGATAACTAACAACAAAATTGGAAGTTCTTTACGCTTCGTTACTTAGAATGCACAGTATCGGTACAATTTTCATTTTAAAAATAATCAGAAAATTCCTGAATCATTAAGTAATATCGGTATTAGAAATATTTACAGAAAAATTACAATCAATGAAATTTTAGTTTACTGTTGCATCAATCGAAGAATCTTTCGAGCGAAATAAGCTTATTAATCATTTTATTCAAGTTTAATTAGATGGTTTAACTCGAGCCTGTTAACAAGTGAAGCAACTTGCATCGTATCTTCGTCGTGGAAAAAATGTATGTTGTACATTTTCCATTACGCAAGTAATGCGTTATCAGAAGGCATTAGAAGGTCGTCATCGTGTGCACGTTCTTTGCTACCACTGGTACTGGTCCGTCGAATTGCAGCGCGGTTACCTCGATTCCACCAGTGCAATAGGATCGGCCGGTATATACTTTTTCCTACATCGATATAAGCTACCAGACCGGTAACAGTCTCTCCTTCTCGCGGGGTGTAAACAGGGCCTATGACGAGTCTGCAAGTAGTAGGAAGAGGGGGTGAGCGGTAGCGCAGGCAAGTGTCGACTAAGGACTCCTGGGTAGCGATGTGTACGTCGCCTTATTAGCGATGGGAGCAATACCCTCTTGATCCGTTTTCAATACTCTGACAAACGACCTAAGATCAATCATGAATACCAGTGGTAACACTTTAGGACGGCATTCAAATTTGGATGAGTCATCCGAGGGTATTATGTTTGAGACACTTCATAAGTTTACAGGTAGGAACTTAACTTACCCAAATGTATGAAGCGACAACTATTTGTATATTATGAATTTCGGTAATAAAAGTATTTATTTAGTAATAATGTATAGCTATTTTGGTTCTTTTATTGGAAACGTAGTTCAAATTTTCTTCAAAGATTCTTCGAATCAATTTAGTTGTAGGTAATCATACCTAACCGCTGTGAGTAAAATATCATAAATGTGTTAAAATCATACGAGATGTCATTAATAACGCAACACATTCCTTTGGTATCGAAATCTCTCAAAGTACGACTTACTTAACGAACATGCGAAAATTACGAATTCCCCACGGATCGACCCTATCGGTAGATGATACATATATATGCGTGTACGAGCGAAGGAACATAGGGGACGGCGCACGGTGAATCGAGCCTAAGGGTGGTAGAGTGGGGGCAGGAGGGAAGGGAGAATGGCGGAGGGTGAAAAAATGTGTAGGTGCGCGCGCAGCTGCTTTGTCTCTGTTGTCGCGGTATGGTGGGGGGTTGGCCGGACCACGAGGGGCCACAGGGGTCCGTGAGCGGACCATGGCGGACCAAAGGCGACTGCATCCTTTCAGTCGGCCGCTGAACCCGCGTGCCGTGCGGTTGTTCGTGTGTGTATCGCACTTGACGTCGATTCGTCGCGTATCGTTCTTTTTTTATTCTTCACCGCAGGACCACGCGTGTGAGGTTTTTCTATTCGCCGGCTGTCCGTCTGTACCTGCGAAGGTATCCAGACCGAGAGAAACAACGAGGCTGCGCTCCAGAGGGACCTTCCCGACGAACAGGACCACGACACACGTTTACGGATTTTTTGGTGTACGTCTCTAGATTGTTTTCGTGCGCGGGCGTAACGCCAACGTGAAGTTCTTCTGCATGGTAAGTACCGAGCATCTCTTCTATGTCTCGTAACAATTGTCGCGTATACTTGTTTCCACTACCAATTATATGTTATAACTATAATGTCACGAACGCGAATCCTTTTCGCTAAAGAGCGCGTACAGTCCTTGCTCCGCGGTTTCGTTTCGATCCGCTCTGCGAAAGGATGTTTCGGTTCGCTTAGAAAATCCGTTTCACGCGGATGCTGTTAACGAGCTCGTTCGAAAGAAAGGGAACGAACATTGGGCAAGGTATTCACACGTGTGTGCAAGTACAGCTTCGGGATGTGGTTAAGTGACGCAATGAAGAGGGAGAAAGATGAACGCGAGGTAGGTTAGGTTTTTAACTCTCGCGTTGAAATGATATTTTATCGCTTCACCGTGATAACTGCTTCACGTGTTTCCGGCTTGGCGAATTTGTCCTAAGAATGCAGGACGACCAGAATCAACGGAAATGACGCACTGTTAAGACGGTTGAAAAATATCATGGTATACTACCTTTGTTTCGTTTCCTATTTTCATATCGTTGCGACAAACAGGCGAAACGAAAACAGGTCAGGTTTACACCACAGAAGTGGCTGAAGGAAATAATTAAAAGCATGAACTTCGAAAGGACGCTAAATAGAGTATAATTGTATGTAATTTACCAACGGAAAGGTAAAAGAGAAAAAATAATACTGTAACCACACGTCGCGGGATTAAGTGCAAGCTAAACGATGTTGTAAAAAGAGACGCCCGTTTCGGGTTAAGGAGCGTACTTAATAACAAGGGTTCGGTTTTTGTTGCTTATATGTATGCGTGACGCCATAATGTACACGTCACAGAAGTAAATATTGTTGTGCATACATTTGAGAGACGAATATGCGATTGGTGCGCGTGTATGTGCATAACACTGACAGTGCTTTCAGCAGCATAAGAGTTCGAAATTGTGCGTAATTACACCATGTAATCGCAAGGTACTCGGTGTGGTATTCGAGGTGCGTTCTGAATGCAACGAGTATCTGCTACTGTTTCTTCGCTCGCTTACTCATGTTACTTCTTGTGCACGAGAAAAATTGTAAAAAAAGAAAAAAGTAGGGGGCTGTCTTTTGTGTTAATGAATACAAGGTAGAGATATAATTTGAGACTCGAGTAAAATTACAGATTGACGTAATTACATGCACCAACGTGGAATATTGATATATTTTTACAAATTAACCAAGGATCTTAAAATATTTTATGTTTTTAACTTCAGCTGTTACTTGTCGATAATGGAAAGAAAATAATTCTTTAATATTGATATTTTATTAATACCTTGTAATATCGGTTAGGAATAAAAATAAATCTACCTGCATAATAAAGAAAATAAAAATTTCTTACAAAGATACGCGAGGTTATAAATATTGCAAAACTTTCTAAAATTGATAAAAAATTTCCACGATCGTTGAGCGTACAATAAACACTCCATTTTATTTCTCGTCTTTATTTTCCCCGGCGTTTCATCGAAAGAGAAACTAATCGTTGCGATGTATTCCAAGGAAGTAATTCTAAGTTAGTAGGAGATCTAAAATGACTGTATTCGACCACGTTCATCTCTTACCCAGTTCCATGCCGGCATCTCGCTAAGTTCATAGCGTAATCAAGTGGACAGAAAACGTTTCAATAAATCTACTCGTACAGAACGAGCCGTGTACCACGAAAGGCACACAATTCTATACGTTAGACGTGCGAAACGAGTTTTATCGCGGTTCGGTTGTTTCCCTTTTTTTAACAGGTCGCGACAGAGATTCGAAAGTCGAGGCGTAGCAAAGAGTTGAAAAAACAAAAAGAAGAAGAACCGATAAACGGACGTAAATTTTTGAACGTACGAAAGCGTTATTTAAAATGAAATAATTACGCGTCGTTTAAATGGAACTTTTTCACGATTTATTGTTCGAAGGAGTTCTAAGGTTTTTATATTTATGAACGAAAATTAGTTACAAAAACTCGCGAAGAATTAAGATAATTTTGGTTTCTACGATAATTAAGAAAAAAAATTTATCAAATTGTTTCAAAGGAAAAATGCATATGGTTAATTTCACGCGACGATATTTCTGTTAATAAACTTTCATTACTTTCGACGGTACGGAATATTTTTTTACTATGGAGTGGTATGTTAAGTATACGACATATCAATTTAAAGTAAATAGTTATTTACTTCCTTACGCATCGTTTATCTATTCCAGTTAAAACATTCGATTTAATCGCTTTCGTCCCCGCTTTTTTTCTCTCTTACTGTTAGGGTTCCCCGTTTTATCGATGGCCTCGTAATACGTAGACATAATTTATTGTGACATAGTTCCGTTTCGTGGAACGAGAGCTCCAGCGAGAGTGGTTTCAACGATTATTGAAATTGAGCCATTAGTGAAAACAATTTTTATTCCAAAGTTGAAGAAACTCTTTGCACCCCGATGCATCGTATCGTAGACATTGAAGAGAATATATTGTACATTTTCGTATCATTTTTAATTTTATCTTAGTGGAACGTTATTGTATTTATTTGAACGTTGCAACGATTCCTGATTTTATCACGTATTCAAACATTCGTCCCCATAAACGGACACCGAATTCTTTTCTAAAATTGCTTAAAAAAAAAAAAAAAAAAAAATAAATAAATAAATCTTCAAAAGAGAAAATAAAATATTTAAAGATATTATTTGTACGAGTAAAAGTCGTCAGAGAATATATCGAAGCTGTACGAACTTTTTTAGCAAACGGTTACTTAAATTCTAAGGGCGTACGTGTACATTTTTCGGAGCGAAAGTTGTTTTTAATTAACTCGGAATATCTTTTCGCGAACAAAAACTGAATGGAATGAAAAACATTGAAACCCTTTCATTTTCGCCGTCTTCGTGAAAAAGCTTATTTACTCAAAAACAAAAAAATTGAAACGAATCGAGAAATGTCCTGTTACGTCGAAAGGTTGAATAGAATTAATTTTCAAAGCGATTCCTCGTGAAACGTTCGCCTCGCGTTCGAACAGGGATCTTAATTGCGAACAATTTCGGAAAACCCGATGGTACACGCAATTGCATCCAAATTCGATGAAACTTAACTCTCGAACGTCGGAAGGATCTTGGAAGGTCTCGGTGGTCCGAAGTTTGATCTCAGGGCTGGTCACGAACGGTAACCCTTGAGTTGTGCCAACTCTTCAACACTAGTGTCGCAGTACGACAATCGATTTCGGCCGGAACATGTATACCGAACGCATTTTCAGGTCTCATTAATTTTCCCTGTCACATTCGGTGGATCGCTAAGTTTCTTCGTCGTTCCACGTTTCCATCTCCACGTGGAGATGGAAACGAAAAATTGGACCCTTGGAACCCTTGAAAGTATTAGTGGTGTAAATCAGTAAATATGCCGTCGAGATGTTTTGAAGGTTTGAGCACAAATTAAAAAAAAATATTTAAAAATGTAAAAAATTTTTAATTATAAATTGCAAACNAAAAACAGACTTAGGTGTACATCATTAGCGCTTTCAAGGACATAATTACAGGTGTATAAATTAGAAGGAAGTGGTGAATTAAACAGGAAATCAAATATTTTTAATATATTTAATATATTAGTATTTTATGAAAAAAGGAATTCGAGTTAAAAATTATAGTAAAGATTATTTTCGAATTTGGTAAAAAAAAATGTTTTAAATAAATCAGGTTTGGTGCAGTTCCTCTGTATCTAAATAATTCGATTCAGAAAATTCTCAATATTACAATATAGATTGTATTAACAATTCCAAATGAAACGAACGTATTGAATAACTTTTATTTCAACACTTTCGGCGATGAAAATAATCGATTTGATAAAAAAAATCGGTTTAACGATCCATCCGATTTGATTCGCTAATAAGTGCTTACTCATCGTTCCTAATTGTTAAAATATCCAGTTTTGTTACATCACATTGCTCACAGAAGGGTGACTGTTTGCACCGATGACCTCATTTTTCGTGATCTCGGTTTTACGACTTTTCCTGTGTAAACACGAGATACACGGAGAATTACGATCGGTCGAATACTTAAGGATTGTGCATGCTGATAAAAGGCAAAGCCAATATTTAGATTCGTTATCGATTGACCCTTAAACTCGCAGGACTCACAATTAGACAGCTCCATAGGCACTTTTTTTCGATAAGTTTCGACGTGCTTGAGCACGATCGCTATTGAACCTTTTGAAAATTTTTCAGATCAGCCAATAAATCACTGCGATACTTATATTTTCCACGCTTGTTGCCGTATTCTTCCGAATGCTCGTTAAAATTTTTCTTTCTCAAATGATTCTTAAAACGATTTTTAAACCTCTATAACGTTTCGTGATTTAAAGTTATCTACCCGTGTACTGTATTTTTTAAATCTTTAATTGATAAAAAATTAAACAAATGGAGATTAATTATTTTATCTGATTATTACCGTACTGAATTTTACAATTATTATATCATTGGACTAGCGATAATATTAAACGGTCTGTTTATAATAATAATTGATTCCTAGTTTTCAGATAAAAGTAAAAAAGTATAACGAACTATAATTATTTGTTTTTTTCTTCTTGCAAGCAAATAAAATTGAGATTACAGAGGGTTAAGGAATCTTACAGGAAGTTTGAAAATAATTCTGATCGTATTTTTCCAAGAGTACAAAATTGAAGCTTCTTTATTACGAAATTAAATTCAATCTCACTTTACGCATTCAGAGAAGAAACGAAGGAAACGATTCACGCCACTTATTATTTTTTTCCCTCAAGAAGTTTATCTTCTTCCACAGACTTGTTTTTCAACTTTCAACCATCGCGTGTGTTCTTTTGTTTCTTTTTTTTTTCCCCCGTCGCGGTTCGTGTCAAGTCCTGCAACATTTTGCAAAAATAAATTATGTTCGTAACGTACCGCGACTAGATCTTAAATCTTCGGAACCGGCCTTAAATCTCGATCGTCCCACATAATCAGGTGTGTGTACGTACGTGTACGCGGAGGCCTGGAACACGAACGAAAACTGGCGCTCGAATGAAAAAGGAATCGGCCGGTGGAGATCCAGGTAGAAAAATTCGTCTCATTGAATAATTTATTGAGGATAAAAACGAGAACGATGACGGTATTTAAATTAACGTGCTTTGGGGAAAAAAGTGAGCTCGGTCTTTTATTTTTGTGGACGCCAAGAAATTACTTTGTAACGGAGTATTGTATTCGAAAAAGGAGAAAAAAAATATTCTTCTATATTAATTGTTTTTATTACTGTAACAGGTATTTTAATCAGACGAAGATTCGATGTTTTTTACTTTTGTGCTAATTTTTATACGAGTCCTTTATGTGGCAATTTAAATGAAAAATATTTCAAGTTCAGACTCGTAAAGACCGATCTGATAAATTTAAAAAAAAAGAAAAAAAGGAAAGAGAAGAACGTTAACTACAAAAATATTTCGCATTCAAGAGAAAACAAATGGGGAAAGTCGACGAGCCCGTTTCATCTCGGATTTGTCAAGCCAGAATACGTTGGCCCTTGCGTTCAGCTTTGTGTGGGTCTTTAATTGGCCATATTTTTAACTCCGAGCCGAGACTGGTTCAGAGCGATAATTTTTTCTTTCGTTCCCTGCACTTACTACGCATTTTTGTTTCTTCATCGTGAAATTTACTGCCTCGCCTTGTATGCTTAAGCTCGTAATAAACTGCATAACAGCTGGAAATTTGTAAATGGAAATCGATAGAGAAATATTTACAAATATAATACATTTTTTGCTGTTTTAATTCCTTTTTATTTTCTTTTTAAATCACTTAAGAGGGTTTACTAAAATTCGCCTACAATATAGCGCAAAAAAATATATACATTAATCGTCGAATTATTTTATGATACATACATAGAGGATGATATGGAAAGAGAGTCAAATAATTTAGGGCCATATAGTAGGAGTGGTCCAAAATCGAATTCCATCTCCTACATTGAACAATCACCCTATATAAATACTCCAATACTCTTATAAATCATTATAAGCGCACTGCATACTATTTATTCCGACTATCAGTCAATAACCCTACTTTTGGGTCAACTTAAATCCAACGCAAGTCGTTCACCGAGACAAAGAAAGAAAAGAGAAGGAAAAGGAAAGAGAGAAAAGGAAAGTAAAGTACCAGGAAGTCGTGTTTGCCATTGAAAAGGTAAAGGAAGGAGCCGTGCCAAAATTCTGAAACGGCATCTACTCGACCGCTAGCAGACAAGAGAGGCATTGTTCCCGTATCTCTGGAATCAATTCCGAGTACCGGTGTATCATTGTCAATTGTAAGAGGGTTCCTTCTTCGCATGAATCCACCGAACACGGAAAAAGTTCCGTCTTCCACGATTTATCCCAGTTTCTCGTTAATCATCGTCCAACCCTCTGACAATCCTTGCCAAACGTTCGATGTCTCCTTTCCAATGTCTCCGTCTCGATGTATCCTGCTGCACACCTGCATCCCTTTCGTCTCGCTATCGATTGCACGACGTGTCCATGACGTCATATCGCGGAGCCAGTGACAGTTAGCCACCATTGGCCTATTCGGTGACCGGTGGTACGGCGTTTATACGTCTCGTTACCTTGTACCCTCGCAACAGGAATCAGAACAGGATCGACACGATGGTAGGTGGAGAGGAGGAGGGCGCCACAAGCGGAGGAGACGAAGCGGGATATTGTCGAGGCGTAACAGATCAGAGTGAAAGTTGAGGCACGACTCTCAAGGAGCAGAACGACGGCTGTTCTCTGGTCTTTCTCTTTCTTTCGTTCTTCTTATGGTTCGGGAATAAGAGAAGAGGAATAAGAAGAAGAAGAAGAAGAAGAAGAAGAAGAAGAAGAAGAGAAGAAGAGCCGGAATCACGAGTCGAACTGGAGTTGAACCGGAGTCGAAACGATAGTGTGCACGCTTCGTGCCTTTGACTTCTCTCGACGCAACGATTACGCGATTATATCATGGCGTGTCCCGTTTCTTTAAAAAGGAAAACTCCTCTCTCCCCTCTAACCCTTTATGGTTTATATGCAATATTGGGACCCTGTCTTTGTCACTCCACTCTGTTTGGATGGTTCCCTTGGCTCTCTTCCCCTATCGACGTTGCATCCTTTCGTCACGATTCGTGCTGACGTCCCATCGACCGAGTAGTGTGCACTTCCGACCAACTGGTCAACCACTCCACACGCCACTTACGCACTTAGACCCGACGAAAGGGTCCTCACGGCTGTTTCAGAGTCTATTTTTATCCTCGGGCTCTCACTCTTCGTGTATCTCGTCAGTTCGATATAATTTCGCTTTCTGCTGGTTAGATAGGGGGTCCCTGCGGGGGCGTGGAACTTGCTTGGCACTCCTTTTCCTTTGTGCACGTGGACGAATTGTTTTGGTATTTTATTTTGATTGGTGTTTCAGATAGGCTGATTTTTAGTGGATACGAAGTATCGTTAAACTTTCAGCGTGTCTGTGGGTAGACTGCTCGGTAGAGGGTAGGAGTGGATTTTTTCATTACAATTTTGTTTAAGAAGATGGATCTCTTTTTTTATTATTCTTTGGCAGTAGAAGTTTGTTTCAAGTAGTTTACAATGAGTTGATTGTGACAGTGTTATTCAATTTATAAGATAATGAGATTAGAGTCGTGCATTTATTGTATATCTTACTGTCAAGTCTAGTGATCGAGTCAGGATGGAATTGAGAAATCAAAGTAAAAGGGTTGTATTGATATAAATATATTTAATGAATTAATAAAAACAGATTATAAAATATCCGTGCACTTGGAGAACATCTTCCTATAATATTTTTATAATATTTTTTCCAATAGCACGGTGATAAAAATTATTTCTATTCTTCAAAAATAATTTTGAAATCTGATCGTCGGATAAATTGAGTAAATCCTTAAAAATTTGAAAACAAATAATTGTAACTCAAACTCTTCGAGAGAAGAATATTCAACGATTCTTCTTCCAATTTAAAAAAAAATCCGAACCAGTCGGAAATACCCATGAATATTTTATAGAGCATAGTTTTGCAGCGAGGTATTTAATTGCTGAATCGGAAATCGGACAGTTGTTGGAGCTGGTGACTCACTATATGGCTACGTCCAGATTTGACAGTGACGCGATGCTACGTGGTCTCTTCTACGCCAAATCGGATCTACATACAGGCGTGGGTCGCCTATGAAAAAGGACACGATTTATTCGAGCGTTCTCGGGATGTCGAGGATACTGTGTTTGAACAGGTGTCGCATCGACGACGCGATTGCTGTAGAGAAATATTTTTATCCTGTCCAAAGTAAGCAACGCTGAATTATTCGCGCGTGCACTGTTTTGCAAATTAAGAAAATTGTTTTTATGAGACGTAAATTCTTGCTATATACAGGATGTTTTGTACCTGGTAGCGGTATATTAAGAACGAGCGGTAAACACGGTTATTTTTCTGCGTTTGAGAGTTTCTTTTAAAGAAAATCGCGATTGTTCATCAATTAGATTTGCGCGTTTAAATTATGTTTCTGTTCGAAGCATTTTTTTAAATGCTGAAAGATAGTTGTATTGTTCCTTGAACAAAGTACAGACTCCATAAAGTGTAATCTATGGGATTTTAGCTTTCGTTTCTACTTAAAAATTTGTTCGAAATTTATTTGGTTATTGGTTTTTAGAAAGATATTTTTGGTCCCTCTTTAGATGGAGATAACGATTTGGAGTAGACGAAGTACACATTGACTAAGGATAATGTGTGATTTGCAGAATATTTGTTTTCCGTTCTTATCTTCGTTATCTTTATTTCTGCTGTCTAAATCTTATCTAGTTTTCCTAGTTTTAATACGATACAAAGCTCTGGGTGTATAACTAGTTGCACGCCGTTTTGTTTAAGGCTATTAAAGATGGCGTCAAGATATTTTCCTTGTTTATGTAGTAGATAACACGGTGGCATTAACAGTGAAGAACGCGTAATTATGTTGTTAACCTATGTTTAAACCAGTTTATAGTTCTGTTGTACGGGTCCTCGGTACTTCTTCGTAGAACAAAAAATTGTACGTCTCATTAAAAGTGATACGATCTGTCTTCGGATAATTTATTGTACCAACGTACGAGTATCTAAAAATCTAAAAATTTAATTTAAAATTTACATCTATCTCGTAACATCTTTCCGTATCTTCAATTGTTTTGCAAACATGTGTCTTGACCCAGTTACACGAAACACTCTGTAAATTGCATCAATTGGTACACCGGCACTAATACAAGTTGACTAATACAAGTCATTGGTTTGAATACTCATAACACAGCCTGACAAAATAATTTTACCTATTTTGCAAAATAATAGTCATGTTAATCCTTTCACAGCAACACAGTCAACCCGATACAATTTTCACCTCTATAACTTGTTTATCAAATGCTTACCAAAATCCAACAAAATCATAATCGTGGCGGCCATTTTGTCGGCTATCTTATACACATCTAACGTATGAAGCAAAACTGGGACAGCCTGTACAACAATGTCTACAATAATAGCCGTGTTGATCCTTTCACAGCAATACAGTCAATCCAATACACTGCAGACCAAAAATAGCAACATCAATATGCATTCTAAAGAAAGGGACAGCGTTTATGCACCATTTTATCATGGCTTGGGTATATTTTTTATAAAAAATTTCTCATAAGTTGATCGCGTTGAAGAACGAAACAATGACTGGTATTCGGATCGTGCATTTATTTAAATCGCGGAGAGCAAGTGTTGCTCCTTGCAGACGGACTGCGCAGCGAAGAGGTTAAATATATCTGGCCTGGCCTAACCGTTCCTTCTATCCTCATTCCTTTCGAATGGCCAGCCGCCTCTGTGGCTGGTCTCTGACTCGAAACGGATTCGTGTACACGGCTTTCCAGCAAGAAACTTTGTGTTCCTCTGGTAAACGTCGATGAAGGATAAACGGCGATCGTTCGATCGACCGTCTGGTCGTTAAGGCTTCGACCACTTTCTTTTTGGGAGATTATAGTAACGAAGTTGCTTGGACTCCTTCGCAATCCTCCGTGTAACGACTGCGACTCTCCGCTGCGAGCACTTGTAAATGCTCTCCCCGATATCGCCCGTCTTGATTGAGCTTAAAGGGGAATCGTGTCGATTCCGAACGATTCTCGATTACGAGATCCTTCCACGGTTGCTTTAGGTAAAATTTGGAAGTAATCGAGTCGACCAGAGCGCGAAGCAGCTGGGGAGTTTGTTCATTTTTCCAGAATTTCACAGCATAAAGAGATAGGATAGTTTTTTTTTGTATCGTCTACAAAAATTGCTATACACGTGTACATACACTGGATACTTCTTATTTGTGCTTACAAAGCATTTAATTTGCATAAAAATTTGGCAATGCAGAAATTGCTGCGCACAGAATTGTTCTCCAGAAATAAAATATGCAGCGTCTGTTTTTTTCTTCGAGTCTTCGAAATCCCTACCGATATTTTCGAACATTAGATCGGGTAGAAATATAGTAGTATTATACAAAAATATGTGGAACTAAACTTTCATTACCCATCAGTCATTTTTTTCAAAGACGAAGCTCTATGTGCTANACGATTCTCGATTACGAGATCCTTCCACGGTTGCTTTAGGTAAAATTTGGAAGTAATCGAGTCGACCAGAGCGCGAAGCAGCTGGGGAGTTTGTTCATTTTTGCAGAATTTCACAGCATAAAGAGATAGGATAGTTTTTTTTTGTATCGTCTACAAAAATTGCTATACACGTGTACATACACTGGATAATTCTTATTTGTGCATATAAAGCATTTAATTTGCATAAAAATTTGGCAATGCAGAAGNCACGGTTGCTTTAGGTAAAATTTGGAAGTAATCGAGTCGACCAGAGCGCGAAGCAGCTGGGGAGTTTGTTCATTTTTGCAGAATTTCACAGCATAAAGAGATAGGATAGTTTTTTTTTGTATCGTCTACAAAAATTGCTATACACGTGTACATACACTGGATACTTCTTATTTGTGCTTATAAAGCATTTAATTTGCATAAAAATTTGGCAATGCAGAAGTTGCTGCGCACAGAATTGTTCTTCAGAAATAAAATATGCAGCGTCTGGTTTTTTCTTCGAGTCTTCGAAATCCCTACCGATATTTTCGAACATTAGATCGGGTAGAAATATAGTAGTATTATACAAAAATATGTGGAACTAAACTTTCATTACCCATCAGTCATTTTTCCCAAAGACGAAGCTCTATGTGCTAAAACTTTATTCCAAACCTTCGATTTACTTTTCTTCAAATAATCATCTCCTATATAAATTGTACTACCAATTATGGTATCGATGATCATCTAGTATATCGATTCATATCGAGTTTTCCTCTTTTCAGTGCGATATCTACGATTTTAGAAGAAAATACGCTTTCACTCGCGACGACTATAACGATATCATAAATTAAAAGTGAATTTCACTTTTCATTGCCAGGCGATCACGTTAATCGAGATTTATTAGGCGCCTTCTGTATACAGACCCGTCTGTGGAACCCTGAGAAAATCAGAGTGATTAACGTGTTCAGCATCGCTCATTAAATATTGAGTTAGCGTGCCTCGTGCGCTCGTCGATCGGTTTAACAAGGAGCGTAGGTATAAATAAGATTAATCCGTCGATTTGACGGATGCGTCGTTAATTTGTTTAATTGGCGTTTTATCACCAGGCGTCCTCTTGCCGTTCGAATATTTAGGTTGGGAGATTACCACCAATATTTTCGCGCTCGGGCAATAAACTAAGCCACACGAGGAGGCTGTTAGCGAGGCAAACGTATAATGGCCGGTAAATTGGCTCTGATATACGGAACGCTCGGTTAGCTCTGCTCGTGATACTCGTTTCATTTGCAATCTCGTCTCGTCTTTGTCTTAATTCGACCGAACGGGTCGAGGAACGAGAAAATGTTTCTTAAAGACGGATCGATTCGTCGTCGGAGAAATAGGGCCACCGATTGCTGCCGGATATCTATCGGTAACGTTTACAAATCGCTTGGAAGTTATTAATAAATTCGTTGATACTGTATCTCGGTGTACAGAGTGTTGCAGAAATGGAACTTTTAACTTAACAATTGCTAATTTTATGGGTTACATTTAATTAGACGTTGCGGTAAAATCTGTGGTAAAATTTGTAGGAAATTTTGCGACGTGAAGAGTAGCACAAAATTTGGAAACAATGATTATTAGGTCTGTTTGAAGATAGAAGAGTATTCAATTTGCTAAAGTGAAAATGAGAACGAAGTATTATTTATTATGAATCGTGTGATAGAAAATGTGAGAGTTGTTCGATCAGGATTCGCTAATGGGGTTGAAAAGATTTTTTAACGTATTCTGTGTAGCATAACGATCAAGATTTTGTGGTAGAATATTGGAAGTTAAAAAATTGTATATCAAACTGTTAAGGGTAGAAAAATAACGAACTGAATTATTATATGTATACCACGATGTTCTTAGTCCGAGTAATAAAAGTTTGACTTTCAACCATAGTCGTCAGTGGTCCACGTGGCACAGAATATGTCAATACTCTGTAACTATTTGCGCAAATATTTTTCGTTTAAAAAATTTCTCAAACGTTGCGTACAATTTTTATTAATAAAAGAAAAAAAGGAATTCGAAGCACGGAATATTCGTATCGATTAAGCTCGAGCACATTTTCCGATCGTTTATTTTCTTCGCTACCAGTGAAAATATAATCCGCCATAATTATCATGAAGTATCGATTATTACAGGCACTAAATATAAATTTACTACCTTTAAAACAATCAAGCTCTCGAACACTGTAAAACATTTTAACCTCCTTCGATTAACTCGATACCTATAATTCTGAGACATTCTGTACACGAGGCCGCGAAGATAATGCGTATCAATCCTCGGAAAGTCGTGCCAAGAATAACTTTCCGCGTAGGTATAAGTAACATAAATGTTGATTTGCGGAAAAATAGAGGCGAGATGTACTTTAGAACAAACAAGTGGGAGGTGTAGCGCGGCAGACACTAGTGGGTGTACTCGTACGCGAGATGTGGGAAGAAAAAAGCAATACGAAAGTGCAAGTTGTTTGCGTAACGCAATGTTACTTAAGGTGACGCTCACACCGTTGATTAAGACGACGAACAACGCTCCACGGTTATATCTGCACCGTAAATTGGCGCGAGCGCGGACCTTGATAACAGTTGGCCCCATTGATTAACATTCCAGATAATATGCTTGAGCATCGAGTACGGTGTAAGAACATGCAACAAGATGAATCGTTATTATCATGCTCGAAAGTTGCAGGATTGAACAAATTCGAGGTTCTTGGATATTTTTAATATAATTATAGTAACTGTGAAAGCATTAAATTATGACATGGAATTATCAACCCTGGAATGCTACCCTGTGCAGCAGGTTTTTCACCTAGGCTCTAATTTTTTTTTCCTATCAATAATACGTTTCGTATATTCAAATTTTCATAACCTTGGAATAATGTACAAGATAATTATTCGGTATAGTTTCAGCTACGTTGTTTCATTTTCTCACAGTTCTGAATAAATAAAATAAAATAGCAAATGCCTTCTTGTAAACACGAGTAGTAATCCAAGATTGATACCGTGTAAATTTATGATGGTCGCTTTTTGAACAAACGTATATCCGAAAACCAACGCTTTCAAAGAATCTTAATCCCATGAATAATGTATATTACAATTCTGTTTTTATAAATGATTCACGGAACGTTATACGTGGAAATCCTCAATTTTCAAAAACAGATAATTAATCATTTAACGCAACAACAAACCACAGTCTGTTTAATTGCATTCTCGAGAAGTCGAATTAATGAAATTGTAGTAAGCGAAGTTAATATTCTTCTTCCTACTTTCCTCCTTCTACCAACGCACCAATACATCCCAGCATACTTTCATTGAACCTCGCGCCGGCCGCGAGAAGTAGCTGATTAGAATAGCATCCCGTTTGCTTAAAAGCGCGTGAAAAGCGTTTCATTATCTACTACGATCCCTTCGTTAACCTCTTCCATAAACGACCACCGCTGTTTCGGAAACTCGCGAACAGGATTCACGATAGGCGCGAAAGGAGCGGATTTCCCATCGTTTTTTTTTTACAGGAAGAAGTTTTTTGAACGAAAAGGAGCGTAGCACTGTTGGTAACGGTGTTTCTGATCTCGGACACCTTGTTGCACGGTGTCATTTTACGATATAATTTCGTCGAGGCGAAGGGTTGCATCGATGCGGAGGATTTTTCGATTGGTATCGCTTACTTCCCACGATTCCCCGCGACAGTCTGGCCAGATATCTTTATTCCCAGCTGGAAAGCCGGGAAGAGGCCAAATAAGTGCAGAGCCCGTTTCCAGAGGAGCGAGAACGAAGCAACTCAAGTGTTGAACTCGATTCTGTCAGGTTCAGCTCCGTTTAAGTTCGTCATATTGTAGGAATTATTAATTCGTTTGTTTTCGTAATAGTGAAAGGATGGAGTTTTTTAAACAATGTTGCTCGATAATTTACAGCGATATAAATTATATTATAATGGTCCATAGATGTAAACACAGTTGAAACACTTTCCGATTTCAATTTTACTTAACGTATCGATGACAGGACTTTATTTTTGCAGATCTTACTACAGGATAGCGTGACGATTGAATTTTTTACATATTTCACGAATTTGTATTTTATACCTGGATCTTTTAATTCAAAAATAATTTCTCATACATCGTCGTTTGCTGTTTTAACTTTCTTTAGTATATAATATAAAATGAATACAATTTAACTTAGCGAAGCTTTCATCCTTCACGTTCTCCATTGCTCTGATCCTTCTGGATCATCCTTAACCAATTTCGCGCAAATAAACATATCCTTTGAAACAAGTCTTAAAGAAACGAATGATAGAACGGTACTGTATTTAATTTTTCCAATTTGAAAAATCGAAACAAGTTACCACGACCCTTTTCACCCGATTTCTCCACCGTGTCTCGCTCACCTTCTACTTGGGCTTCCAACATGAAATAACAGTGTCCGTTTCACAGTCACGCCAGAATTGAGAATGATTCGAAATCACGACGTTGTCGGTGAAAGAAAGAGATGGAGAGGCAAAGACGTGAGTCACTTGCAGCAGCCTGAGCTGCCTCCGTTAGTTACCGTTAGCTTTTAGCGCTGATGACGTCGTATCCGCGAACACGTGAGAAAACATTCTTTTCCGTGGTGAACCGCCACCGCCGGCAGGCTGATCCTGCCTTTTTTCGTCGAACATGGACGCGAGGCACGGCGCCGCGACTAATTTGCGCGCCGCTAATTAAATCGATTGCACGGCCGTGGACGAATCAATCAAACGTACGGGTCGACCGGTGAAACCGAATTAAGGAGAACACCAGCCTCGGGCGAACGAAACTGTTCGCGATTGACGGAGCAATGAAATTCATTTGTTTTCTCGTTGAATTGTTGATTAGGGAGAACAGTAATTGTGCGATGTTAATTGGAACGCATATTTTGAGGAGGCTCATAGTGGGTTTTGTTCTTCGTTGTTATTGTTGCATGCTGTTTGAATATTCTTGCTGATTGTATCGCGTTGTATGAATTTTTGTTTCGTTTTGAATCAATGGTTTTTTAATCCGTTCAGGAAGTGTGACGCTTTTAGGGGTGTTATACGATGTGTTAACACTCGTACACGCTTCGTAGATAGTTACACAAATGGTTTTTTATTTGGTGTATTAATATCTTAGAGTAAAATTCCGATATATTGGTTTTTATTCATAATTTTATATTTTAAATGAAAATAATAATAAATAATATATAATACAATGCGATATAAAACAATAATGTAATCGGAATGAAGTTAAATGTTTTACTGTATCCGGAAACAGAAAATGAGAATTTTCACCCGACGAGTGTACGAATGTTAATTAGATGAATTTTAATTCTATTCTGTACATTAAAAAAATATTGCAAAAAAACACGCGAACGTACTATCTTGAACGAGTAAAGTGTTATTTATTAGATTTTATTGGAGTTTTGTGTAAAGTCTTTGCTCTGGAACTTTATAGAAGTAGAAAAGGATCTATTGGTCAGACAATCGTTGGAAATGTATCGGTTATAATTTTTAGTACTTTGTTCATTTTGATGTGGTTTCTTTAGTTATTTAATTTTCTTGGAATTCCTATTTCTCTTGTTGAGTTTCGTAGAAATGATAGGATTAAATTGTTTAAAAATTTGTTGGTATTGTATTGTAAGTTAAGTCGATAACACTGTTCTTCAAGTCATTCTGCCAATGAGATGCAACTAGTTAAACCAGCAAGATTCTCTGAAGGAAACAGTCTCCATTCCGCAGATTGAATCTTGGAACTATTCAAGTTTCTTTAAATTAGTTTCTTGCGAAGTAGTGAAAGGGTACTTTACATTAGGCAGTCGTTTTCATTATGTTGTCTCGATTAGATAAATTTCTCAGTAGCAAGAAACAAAATTTGTAAAAGAAAACTATAAATCACTAAAGAGAAAAAAAAAATTAACAACAATAAAATATTATCACTCTTCAAAAATATCCTTGTTATCAAACACTGTCTCAAATTTTTTGATAATTTTTCTAAAAACAGTCTTTAACAAACAAATGATAAAATCATTTCCATCAAATCTAAAACAATCTCAAGATCTTACTCACTGAAAAAAAACCGAGCTTCCCAAAATATCGCTAACAACAAACCACACACAAGTTACTCACCCTTCGAGACTCGCTCTTTAAATTCTACGCGTAAAATTGCACCAAGTCGCAATGCTTCCCAAAGTATCCTCCAGAGAGAAAACAGTCTCGCAGGTTGAACCCATTGTACGTGCCAGCACTGTGAAAAATAACGCCTTGTATCGACAATCGTCGCAGCGTCGGTGGCAGCGGCTGCAGGCTGCTCCGGAGGAGTAAATTGCGTGGGACGTGAGACGCTCGTGAAAGTAATTGAGCGCGTGTCGCTGGACTTGATGAGCCATTACTGTGAATCAGTCATACTCCGTAAAAATGCTCTCCTCGTGGCTAGTTTGGCCCTGGACGTTTGACTGGTGAAGAGAAAAAAAGAGAAAAAAAGAGAAGAAAAGACAAGAAAAAAGAAAAAAAAGAAAAAAAGAGAAGAGAAGGGAAGAGGACATTACCACGAAGACGTATCGTGTGTCACGCTGTCTGACGCCGAACGAAACCGGAGGAAATTACATGATCGTTTCACTTTCGCACGCGGAAGCCAATCCTCGGCGGCGTCGCGACGTCCATGGTCGAGAATACGCGGCCGATGCAACGAGAACCGGTTAACGGTAATGTTCGCCGTTGCGACTTATGCTGTTTCATGGCGAGGTCAAGGGGTTATGGATATCTGCGTATTTTTAAGCAATGCTTTTTTTTATTTATTTACTTTTTTCTTCGATTCTTTAACTTTATGAAGTGTACGAAGTATGAAGCGTGCCCGGACTCGGTGTTCTTAAATGTTATTTAACCTTTTCACTATGGTGACGTTGGTTGAAAGATGCTGGGATGGGATGATAAGTTGCGAGTGTGTACTTTGCCATGGGCAGGCTTTAAGTTAAATTCATTACTCTGTTGCATCATGGGATTTATCGTTTATTGTGGATAAATTATTTTCGTCGAGGTAATAANACGAAGTATGAAGCGTGCCCGGACTCGGTGTTCTTAAATGTTATTTAACCTTTTCACTATGGTGACGTTGGTTGAAAGATGCTGGGATGGGATGATAAGTTGCGAGTGTGTACTTTGCCATGGGCAGGCTTTAAGTTAAATTCATTACTCTGTTGCATCATGGGATTTATCGTTTATTGTGGATAAATTATTTTCGTCGAGGTAATAAATAAGCGATCGTTGCTGTTCTGTAATAATCTATTCTCTTTTTTTTTTATGTTAGGTGTTAAAGCAAAAGTATGTTCGTATATGGTCTTTGAGGTGTCCGTACAATTTCTTTCGTAACGAAAAGATTAAAGATTCTCTTATTATTTGGATACATCGGTATTAATTCCTTAAATTTATTTCGAAACTCTTAAAGCTTTCAGTGGAATACAAGTATTTTATTTTATAAAGTCCTTTGTATATAATCGTATTTTCTAACAGTAGATATGTCGTCTAAAAAGTGTTTAACTCATTTGCTTGAGATTCGCAGAGAGCATCGTATTCTTCTTTTGAAACGCGAAGAGTATCACTTTACTAGCTACTGTAATAAAACCGGGTGAAGTTTTAACGGGAGGTTGTTAAATTAAATGTTTAAACCGTTTGATGATACCTTTGGATAAAACGAAATTTCTTGATCTCGAAGAACATCTGATCCTCTTACCAGACAAGTAGGATATTACGAATGCAATTTCTCTTTGGAACATTTCCAGAATCTCAGCGATATCAAGATATAATTTATTAGTCTTAGAATAACAAGTACTCGGTACATACATCAACCAAACAGAATTCTCTATCAACTTCGATATCTCGTTATTACCTAAAATTGTATAACAAATATCATGCAGTGAAATTAACTGTTTCATCAAAAATTCTTATAACTCTTAAAATACAGAGATTAAGTCCTAGTTTAAATTTTCAATTTTCGACAATTTAATTTTCTTTTCATTATAAAACAAAAACTTTTTATCATAAAAATTTATAATTTTCTTTCTTCCAGAACATTTTGATTCTTCACAATAGTTCCGTGAACCTTAAAAAAGTTTGAGTTCAAAGGGTTGAAGAGAAAAAAAAATATATCAACAGTAAGGAAAATTACTTACGCACCCCCCTAATAAATCGTCGGGCCATTAATACGCGGGAAACAATTTTTGCGGCGGATGTTTGGCAGATCTTTCTCGCGGATTTATAATGGTACCGCGGTGGAAGAGGAAGCGCGGGCTTGCTTTCGCGAGCTGAAAGGGGATTTATAATAATTGCAAGCGCACGGCGAAAAAGCTCGGGCGCCCACGCGTGCATGCGTGCAACGAACGCAAGAGAGAACGCGTTGCGTCCTGCAACACGTGCGCACCACCTCGAGAGACGCCGCTGATTAATGTCCCTTCGTTAAGAATCTTTTCTCCCCTCCACGCGACCGACCCATTCGATTATTCTTTTCGTTTTCTTCTTGCACGGATTTTAAGTCGCATATCCATTGGTCGTGCAAGTGGTTCGTGAACTTTTGCGAAGCTCTTAAACGATACCAGGTGTACGTCTGACGAACGAGTGCGAACGAACATAAACTTGAACAAGCTCGAAATTATTAATCTCAAATCAGTTTATGTTAATTAATTATATTTATCCAATAATCTGTTTTGAGTCATCGTGTAATTAAAAATCATAAATAAAGGGTAGAATGATGGCTTCGTCTGATGGTACAAAATACGAAAAATATATTAACATATAATTATTAAGTATAAAGTGAATGTATATACATTCTTAGATGATTCCACAAGAAACGTTGTCATTGCTTAACGCAATTTATTCACAGTTATTACTTACAAAACATTTTTGAACGATTCTCAAAATTTGACCAGCAATCGGAATAATTATAAGAGTATTTAGAAATTTAATTTATTTTTATTGTTATGGTATATATTAACTTATTTGTGAAAGTATTTATTCTTACGTACGAAAGCAACTTGTATGAAGTAAGAACGTCGTAAATGCGACTACTTTAGTAACAAGTTTTATAATTGGCACTTCAAATGCTCACAAACGTTCGCAAACATTCTGCGTGGTCAGTGGACACGCAGCTTTACGTTAAAACGCCTCGTGCGAGAAGCGAAGGAAAGAGAACTGGTCGCTGAATGGATAACGACATCTTGGCCGCGGAGTGTGTATCGGTTTAATTAATATCGTGTTTGCATTACGTGCGAATAATTTCTTTATTTCACAAGGTATTATGCGTCGTGCATGGAGCACTCGTGGCCTATTATGTAACGCTTCGATTACGCGTACCCGGTTGTAAAGCGTGTGGGATTTACACGAGAAACATAATTTGCATAGTGGAGGATTTTTATTTTTTGCTTCACGGGTTTGCAGACTACTATTACGTACTTATGGCTCTTTCTTCAGTGTTTTCACACTGTATTATTGGGGGTATGACTCTCTCTTAAATTAATCGAAGCTTCCTGTCGACAGAGCCGGTCTTTTTACTTTCACGCAAGGTCAAGCACTTCAATAATTGAATATTAAAAAATTCACTCTATATTTGTAAGCATGAGCCTTGGTATTTTGTTACTACACTCGGATACAAAAATTAAAACTATAAAAAAAAATTGTTTTTTATGTTAGAACCGAAATATGGAAGGACTGATAAAAATTTTTGAATCTTTTAATCATTTCGTGATACTTTTGGAATAAAAAAAATTAATCTTAATAATGGGATATTCTGGAGAGGGAAAATATGCAAAAATAAATTAATGCTATTTTATTTTATTCATTTAAAATATTTAAATTTAAACGTTTCACCGATTTGGTATCAGAGTGTAGGTGTAGTAGAAAACTCTGTCTCTTCTTGACGAAAGATTTTGTAGTGACCGAAGAATGTGAGCTGTTTCAATAGGTTTCAGTGTGGGAGTTTGTTTTAATAATCTTAGGGGCTTCTTCCAGAGAGTACGTGTTATTCTGTGCCGCAAGTAGGTTTAATTCATTCTAGTTTAAATTCCAGCCACAGGTCAGAGTTCAGTCGATTACAGTGTCTTTGATCGCTGCGTCCACTGCGGAAAACGTTCTCACGAAACTGGTTCCGTGTATCTCATACGCGAGACTCCATTTTGGTCCCTTCTCGAACATGGTGCTCTAGTTAACCTAATTTACCTCGATGAAAGGATATATATATATTTTTTTATGTACTATGGTCTTGTAGATGTGTGTGATTTTGCAAAGAACAACAATCATTTTAGTCGAACATATTCTTTTTTTTTATTACACGTTAAAAAATATAAAATATGAAGCGTTCCATTCTATATTTTATATTTTTATTTTATAAGTGTAAGAATATTTTAAGGAATATGCAAATCTAAGTCGTTAAATGCAAAATGATAGCAATAATTCAATAATAACTTCGTGATTATTTTTGGCTCGAAGACGCACTTGCTCATAAATTGAAAGAAACTGGCTCGTTGTCGTACCCAGCTGTTACTGAAATTCTCAAAAGAGTTCCACCGGAAAATTAATATTACACGACACATTTTATCAAGATACCTGTGTTATTGTCCTTAATTCACTGTCAGAAGTTTCTGTCAGGTGGTAATTACGTGCACCTCGGGCACGCGTGCCAGATACTTGATGTTTACAGAGCTCCAACATGTGCGCCACCAAAATTCACCTTCTGTTTGAAGAGACTGACATTCCTCAAATCGTTCGTGAAATTTGGATCCATTATCTCAATTGTCACTTTACGACGCGATAGTTAACATCTAATCCAAGATATGTCTCACGAACTTATATACTCCGCTAAAATATTGTACACTAAGAAGCCTAAGTAGTTTAATTCCATAAGACCGGTACCAATAAAGAAACATTAAATTTTTAAATCCATCGATTAAAAACGTGTTACACTCGCCATTTAAATTATTAATCAACCGCGATAAAAATTCTAGACGTTTTAAGTTTCGTTCAATTCACGAGCATGTCTTTTCCCACCAGTCCTAATTAAAGTCTCAAGACGAATGCACCGAACCTAAATCAACCACAAAAAAGAAAAAAAGAAAGAAAGAAAAAAAAGGAAAAAGAAAAAGAAAAAAAACGGATAACAACAAACATCTTTAACTCTCTTCGAACAGCACGTGTGTGTCATGGTCCACCTAGCTGCTCCATCACAGGAGGAACGGAAATATTTGACTTCTGCCCTCGGATGCGTATAGCGAAAGACCGAGAAGGCCGAATGAGATAGAAAGAGATAACGATAGGGGCAGGATCCTCTGGCCGTGGCTCGCGATATATTCACCGTGTGGGCTCCCTCAAACACGTAACATACGGACGAACAAATACTTGTATAGGAACATAGGTATTGGAACTCACACCAGGTTGTCCTGTCGGGGCCCGGCTGATGGTGGTGGCACGACCGAGCACGCACTAACCTGCAGCTCGCACGTGTTGTGCCGGGGCTTGACTTATGTGTGCAGCAGCTGCAACGTTCCAGTGTCATTGACATCACACGGCGCACACTAGTTTCCACGAGGCAGGCGCGCTCGCTCACGAAGAAACCCACTGGGTCTTGTCCTCCTACCGATCGTACATTACACGCGAGGACGATTATAGCACCGGCACGCCAACCGGCCGTGTGTGATGTTCGCTGTTCGCGCGAGAAGGATCCTCCCTTTCTCTCCCCTGGACAACCTCTGGTACCCGACAGAGTAACACAGAGTAACACAGAGTAACAGAGAGAACCGGAGAGTCCTGCGTGGCGAATTAAGCCCATTACGGCCGCTGGTGACAAAAATGAGAAATAAGCCGGATACCCGGGGAGGCGACGCAACCACGAATGCCTCTCCATCGATGCATATTCAAAGAGATACGTTTGGTTGAGCGTGTACTCGGTTTCGCGGATCCATCGCGCCGATTCTCCTGTTATGCGGTCTTACGATAGAGAGGAAACGTGTGAACGGTTGACTGACTGGTTGGACCTGTAGCTACCGATAATTCCATGCGTCGTTGGAGTAATTGTAGTTAACTCGATGTGTCGGCGCGAGCAATTTTCGAGCGACGAAAATTGGAGCTCGCCGACCGATAAAGGTAAGCGCGTGCTCGGAACGACGCAGGCGCACGTGCTCGTTGAACGTAATGAGGGAGAAGGATTGTCGCTCTGCGAGCTTAAAAAATGCTCGGTGAATTGACGAAGATGATAAGTTTGATTCGTCTTGAAATGTAGGTCTATTGTAGACACTGCATCGATAGAAATCATAGGATTTTAGGATCCTAGGATAAGCCGTAAATAGGTAGTTGTTCAGAAATAAGTAGGGAGTTCCCTATGTTTTTACGGACACGAGTAAAAACCTGTGAATTTATGCATCCGAAGAAATACGCGTGTTCTCAGAAGGGCGCGAGAGCGCGTAACCGATTTCGAAAGAATTCCACGCACTTCGATCCACGGTGCTCGGGCAGACCGAGGGCTGGAGGATTTACAGACGGTAATTTTTCAAGTCGTTCCACCGCGTTACTCTCGCGGTTGCATTCTCTCCCACTTGGTTGAAATTTAGTTGCGTCTAGTCGCTTCTTACGCCTCTTGGCTGCCTTCTTCAGCCTCCTTCGGAGTATCTCTCTTCTCTTCACCTTTTCTCCTCCTGCGTTGCCTGTCTTTTTCGTCGTCTCCTTCTCTTTACACCTATCTTGGTTTTCGTCTTTCCTTTTCTCGCGTTCGTGAACCACCTCTCTGTCCTTCTCTTTCGTTCTTTCCGCTCCTTTATCCGTCTCGCTTTACCTTTCTCTTTGCTCGTCCGACTAGTCGCCTTCGTCCTCTTCTCTTCTTTTCCTGTTCCTATTTCTATCTTTGCTTCTCTCTCTCTCTTTCTCTCTCTCTCTTACTTTCCTCTCTTCCTTCTGACCCTCTATCCGTCCTTTTCTATCGCGGTAGCACTCTCCACTCTCCCATCCTTCCAGCTTGTTCCTCTTATTCTTATTCTTACGCGGACCCTCATCTTCCTCCTTCGTTCGTCGTCCCTCTCCTAACCTTGCTCCTGTTTTATCCTCTGCCCGTGCACGCGGCCTCGTGTTCTCTTCGCCCTCTACTTCTCGCCGTCCCGGCTCTTCTATCCTCTTCCCAAGTCTATTCCCATTCGCCAACGGCTGCGTGGCGGCAGCACTGCCGGAACTGGTCCATCGAGGAAAGATTCTTTGAAAAGGCAGCCAACACCAGCAACACCGATGCCAGTGGCTGCTGCTGCTGCTGCTGCTGCTGTTCCTGCCACCAGCGTCGACCTGCAACCCGGCTTTAATCTCGCCGGGTAGTCTTTGGATTCCGGTCGGCTCTCTAATAGCTTCTGGTCGCCAGGACCGGGGTCTGAGACTTTGCGAACTTTGGGACAGATACGCGTCACGTTGCAAGGAAAATTAGATAGTTATGAGCGACAAGAGAGCATATCTCTCGTTTTCTCGTTACGATGTCGGGTCACGGTGTCCAGAGAATAATAGTTTTGGTAGAACTTTAACCCCTTGCCTTACGATTTAATTTCCAACTGTGCGTGCCAAAAGCGACATCAATGTCAGTCACGCGTAGGAACATGCACAGCTTGGCTGAGCGTTCGAAACTGTACAAATCGCAAATGTTCTATGATTTGTATATACACGTGCGCGGTACAATTAACTTTACAAGATGTTTGATAAATAATTACGATTAGTTGATTATTAAAAAAAAAAAAGAAGATTTATTGTTGCAAATTGAATAATACATTAATAATAACATTTTTATTTTAATACAAAAATTAAATAATCTTCGATGGTATCTCTCAAAACATGTTGGTACATGTAATGCAACTTCACACATTTTACATTCCCACGTTGGCCCGGTAGACTTACGACGTCTCCGAGGCGTCTTATTCATATTTGGCCCGGTAGATTTACGACACATCTGAGGCGTCATTGTAAGCTAAGGGGTTAAATTGGAGGAAAGAAGCTACGATAGAATGTTTAATTAGTTAATTCTGACACTTACTTGAACGATACATGGCAAATTTTCGTGTCTAATGATAGTTTTACTTTTATTAATTACCATCGGCCATCGGTGGTTCACGGAGCAAGGGAACATGTTAATTTAAGGCCAACGCCTACGATTTTACGGTTCGTTTAACCATCTGTCTCAAAGAGTTCAAGAAGTAATTGGCTCACAGTGTAAGACACCAAGTGTCTCGGAGAAAGTGTAAACTGTCACTAAATAGAAGGGTGTCCGTCTGCGATTTCTCATCATGCCTTTCGACTGTCGGGTTAATCGAAGGTTAAGCCTCGTAATCGACTTAATTAGATACAATTATGTGGCAGGGTGAAAACGATCGAGGCGCATAAACACGCGTTACGTCGCTCTCGTGTCGTCGACGGTCTATAGATTCTGTATAGCCGTGACGACGTCGGGGTATGGTTATTCATTTGAAAATTATAGAACCGGTTCCCGGTGGTTTTCTCTCCTGCGTCGAAAGTTTATCGAATGCTCGATACACGGTGCATTGTCAGGCGGGCCAATGGCATCGTGTCTTTGTCCAACGAGAGGCCGTTCGCCTGGGCCGACGATCCGAGAGGAACAGGTCATCGTTGGCACCATCCACCGATACACGGGGGGCGATTTCGGAGTGCCGTTCTGATTACGCGCAGCCAAGCGGGCCACTGTGCTGTTTCTAACCGAAGCAATTTTGGTGGGATGAAGTTACTTTGGTAACTGTTGCATTATAGACACTGTTTTGCTATCCGCTCTATTTTGAACACGCCGTCGGGGAATATAGTTGATGGAAGAGTTATAGACAGATTGTCGATTGAAATATTAATTCTGATCGGTCGTTAACATTTTCTACATTATCTGTCTTTCTTTCCATGTGTATTTTTCTTTCTTCATTTCTCGGAGAGGAAAACATTAACACGCGTGCAAAATAATCATCGGAATAATATTGTGTTGAAAATTTTTAAGCATATTTTCGCGTGGAAGTACGGGTTAAAATTAAATTGTCCAGGAGTGAAAGTAAACACAGTTCAATGGTTTCGACAAAAGTTTCGCGAATACATTAAACCTACCTCGTCATCCTATAAATTTGATAACCTTGATACATTTTCTTCATCGACTATACAGTCTCATGATACTTTCGCACTCTTGGTCGTGCGTGTAATTGCTGGGAACGACAGAATGGTTGCGATGGATGGTATCGAGGCAGTCTCTTACCACCGTCATTATACCGGCACTCTTTCACGCAGCTATCCGGCTTCTCGATGCTGTGAGAATCGCAGCGAAGCGTCGCTGTCGGGGTCTAATACGAACACAATTCGCAACGGCGAATTTCGAGTACCTCTTCCACGAACTTTCGGATCCGTTGCTGTTGATGATCAGTTATGGCATCGCGAGTCAGCTCCAAGTGATGATTATGTGTTTTTATGTTAACCCTGCTACAGACTTCCAGATGTTTTCGATCCAACCGTGCTCTAGTTTCTTCAAGAAAGTCGATCAGTTTCGAGATAGAAAGAAAAATTTCAAAAAGAAGAATTTCAACGTAAAATTGAAATGACAAAATTTTATACTTTGAAAGGGCTGCAACATGGTTGACCAACATAGTGTACAAAAGTAAAACGTTCTTATTTTCCGTGCGAAGTTTATAGCAGCAATCACTGGTCGAGCTATCGCATCCGAACGATCGGTATTAACTACTAACAACCTATTAGGCGCGTTCGAGCAGCGAGGATGAAAGTGCGTGAGGTGGGCACGCACAATTCGTGTCGATCGATATATATCAGAGAAAAACATGTTCGCGTGGAAAAATAGAGTCTTGATGAAAATTCACGATGTGTTCCTGAANTTTTTTTTCGTTATTACGCTCGTGTTACTTTCGAGCAAAGTATTACGTTTTTAGCGGCGCGCATTTATGCAACTCTTCCCGTTGATTTTTCAACGTCCCGGTGTGCATTAAATGAGAGGTCGTGGTCGAACGTCGGTAACAAAAATAACAAATCCGTCTTTCAATGGGTATTATGGAGCGTGCATACGCGTGACGAAAGATAATTAATAACTTGGTGAATTCGTGCAACATTATTCGCAGTGCATGGATTTTAACTTCTTCCATGAAATCGTGGATTTTTCCCTTTTTTTTTCCTGAGTTCTTCTTTTTTAAATCGTTGCTTAAATTTTACATTATTATCTCCCAGATTTTTGTTATACTTTTTTTTCTTTTTTCTTTTTACGCATGCATCGTTGGCAAAAAATTTGAAATAATTTTTCCGGTTTGTACATAGAAGCGAAAGGTTTATGGTAGCTTTGCTTATGGCTTGTACACACACCATTTTTACTGTGCTTCGTAATGGATCCGAAAAAGATCTCTGACCCAAGAAGAAATGCGTTCTTGCTTTATGACGACACGGGAACTTCACGGGATGTTTATTGTACGGTGTCCGCCCTAAAGGCAGTCGTAAACTTTACCGTAGCATTTTGATTGATAATAAGCACGAGCAACGTGTTCGAAGGGCTTGATGACTTCACGGTGTGTCTGTTTTCCGATTGAATATAAATAGCTAAAAATATCGATGGTAATTTTCTCTTAACAGTCGGACGTCTCTATCGGAGATTAATGGAGGATCCTGCCGGTAGATCAAATACGAATAATGATTTTACTTCCAGATGTTGAGGGCACGAGTCAAATAACGAGAGTTTTCCAGCCGGCCAATTTAAAGTTTATAAAGTATTCCCAAGTACGGACAATTATTTTTTGTAACTCGCAAAAGATGGAAATTCTGTGTTTGGGTGTGTAGTTTACGTAGAAGAATTTACATTAAAATTTACATTAAAATTAAAGAATATTAAAAAAGAAAAAGAAAGAAAAAAATAGCAATTCATTTTAGTATACTCTTATCAAAATCCATTTAAATAGATGTTTTTCAAATATGTTTACACGGTTAAATTCATCGTTCTTAAATACAAAATTTATTAATGTACATCACTCATTTATCTCAAATAGTTTTCGAGACATGAAACTATATATGTTTACCACCCCTAACATTGAGGGCAATTTTTATCTCTTCAACACGGACGACAGTCTATAGAAGTTCCTCATTCAATTATGCTTTCAATATATCAATACAACAGATTCTCTATATTTGCCTGAAATAAAAAGAAAAGAAAAAAAAAAGGATCCAAATGTTGACCGAACATTTTTCCGCCTTTTTGAATGGCACGGTTTTTCATTCCACGTTTTGTCATCCCAACAACTCACTAAACCTCGTGTCTCCGATTCCATCTTCACCCTCTCGGTGTGTCAACACTGGAGGAAGACCGTGAAAAGTGTATACACGAATGGCGGCGGTCAAGTTTCGGAAGCAGGTGGTTAAAACGTTTTCAACCGGTAAGGGAATCTGGCTTCTCTGCCTTTAAGCTCGTTCACTCGGTCAAAGAACAGTCAACACAAAGGCTTCTGGCCGGATTTGCCGAAGTTTATTCTTCCAAGCCGCTTTCTTTAGGCTCGTTTCACACCGCTCTGTTTCTTGTATCGTTTCTTTTTATATATCTCCACCATCTTTGACGACTACTTCGAATTAGTAACGCTTATTGGAGATTACGATCTGCTCGAGTTGTTTAAAAAAAAAAAGCATCACCTTGACATAGGAAAAAAAAACGCGGCGTCGATATATTATCGGAAAAAAGTAACGTTGTAAACAGCCACCTCGTTCTCTGCGTGGACGAGGCAACCCATATAGTAGTTTCACTGTGAATAATCCGCGATAATGATAGAAAGGGTATATAATATAATAATAATAGTAGAGATACAGTATACATAATAATATTAGATAATATTAAATGTAGTATATATTATTATTAATAATAAAATTATTTAATAATATTAGATATTGATATTAAAATAAAAAATACTATTTAATGATATTATTATTATAATTGATAAAAATGATAATTTCATCCTCAAACCTTTTCATCGCATCGAAAACTTGAAAGAACGGTATACGTTAGCGTTAAAGGGATGGATATGAGGAAAGAATTTAGAGATCCAGCAACCATGTTTTACAGATTGACTTATATACAGCCTAAGATACTCAAGAACCTTTCTATTCGTCGACCATATTAATCTAATACTTCCTTTGCTTCGTTAAAAAATACCACGCTTTGGTATATATTCCCTACAAAAATCGGTGTTCCATTCTTTCTCGTTACCTCGAACAGCTATCCCAGCGAATACCGAGAAATCGAGAAGGGAATCCGATGTGATCAATCGAACCGTCTCGGTGATCGATTTTATCGTGTTCTGGAGAGAGTTCATGGAAATTTCAGGACTAGTCCGTTTCTAATTAACCTTCGTCCGGTCGATGGTATGGCCAAGACCGGTCAGAAAAGACTGTGAACCTCTCGGTTATTAGTATAGCCCATTGTCGACCCGCCGGTTCCCAAAGGCAACACGAGCGTGATCTATAACTGTGGACAGAGGTTGGAAACACGAAGGATGAACTGTCTGAGGCCAAAGGAAAGGCTACACTATACCATCCACGAAGGTCAACTTCTGTTAGAGCCGAGGCAACCGGCGGTGTTACCTCTTTATCTGTGGTTACACACAATGCAGATGTTGGCGTTGAGCGTATTAAAAGCGCTCTGAGAGATCGAGAATGTATAATATTGTGGGAATTCATTTGTTTGTCTTGCATATGCTGTCGAAGGGTTAGCGCACAGATAATAACACGATGTATGTTTGTACAGAAGTGAAGGAAAGGGGTTACCTACTTTGGGATATATAGACATTATTTCCTAACATATTCTGAAGAATTTTAAGTAAAATTTTACTAGAATTTCTCGGATTAAAAATTTTAGAAGGGTCACGCTTTGCAATAAAAAGGTTTCTGAAAGACCAATTGTTCGAATAACACTTTCTGTGAAGTTATTAATTTTAGCACAAGAGCACACGATTAGTGCTTCATTTCTCATAGACCAAACAATTAAGCTGAATGTAGTCGATCAGTTCAGCTTCTGAGTCACTCACATCCAACAAGGAATGTTACGGAGTTGACACACGCTGATTTTGATGAAACCTTTACACGACATAGATCTGGTAAAAAATATTAGACGCGTGTTTCTTTATATCGGCCATCGTTCACTTTGAAGGAGCGGTATCGGCCCTCAAAGCAGGGGGTGGAAAACGCATTTGCCAGTATGTCTCGGAAACTATTGGAGATAGAAAGAGAGTTTAAATATACGGTTTGTCTATTTTTTAATACCTAACCCAGCTATGTGACAATTTAAAAAAAAATGAATTTGTTTAAAAACTTTCACAGCTTACTTTGAGGGCTGATATCGCCTCTTCGAAACGAATGATGGCCGATATAAAAGAATACGCGTCTGATATTTTTTCGAGATCTATATCACATAAAAATTTCATAAAAATTTCATAAAAATCAGCGTATGTTAACTCCGTCACATTCCTTGTAAGTGTAAGTTGTCTTTCAAATATTACACACTATCCTGCTCTACAGTCAATCTTAGGATACCAAAATATTGTTGCTGGTTTCCCAACTAGTTCCTGTCCTACGGTATGAATAATACGGCTACTTTATTGCGTATCGTTGCTGTGTTTTAAACAGCGAATCTGGATGGAAGAACGAAGTATTGAGCGTTACAACGTGGTCAGAATGATGATCGATGACCGGTGGTCTGTAATTTTGAAATGAAATCAAATTACCCGCGGCTTAACGACGCTGCCACGACGAAGTCGCGTCATGATGTGTCCGGGCCGGCGTATATTTATTCCGTCGAACCAGTTTGAGCAGAGGCGTCGTAACTCGAGCTCGTTTTGTGCCGCGTTTACATTTTGTCACGTAATCGTTATTGATTAATGAAAATTACAAGCGTGTTCGCGGAGGATCGGGGAGAATATATTAGGGATAGATTTAATAGCGTCGATGTTCAATTTTGTGGAATCTTGTCCTATACTACTGTCCTTGCTCCATGTACTATTTTCCGATTATGTTAGGAATGACATGTGGTTGTAATTGAGTTATATTAAATTATTGTTAGTAATATGCGAGAGTTCAAGATTACAGATACCCGATTTTAAAATTTGGTCGAGTTAGATGGGATCTGATTAGATTGGATCGGGTCGTGTTTGTTCGGTTAAATCGAATTGGGTTAACTCGGATCGAATCGACTCTGATCGGATTGCGTTCTGTGGGAGTCACAGTGTTTCATTTTTTTTATAACATCGTACTATAACAGAAAATTCAAGAGCTCTCCGAAACGCGAAAGTTTTATCTCCGTTCGTATAAAAAGATTTCGTTCCAAAATCAGATGCTCCGAATTTTAGAAATCCTAATATTGTTATACCCTGGAATCTTTTGGATTTTCCCTTCGATTCTGAGAAAAATATTTCCAATCTTAAATTTTTCAGTTCTGAAACATCACCGATGATAATAATTAATGTTGAAAGGGCAAGAGTCCACGAAGGTCGTCGAACGTTCGATCGACAATGGAACGATACGCGTGTCGATTATGTAAAGAGAGGCACGTAGTCATCGCGTAGATGGCTTGAGATTGAAAGTTCCTTGTCGTGGGTCAGTGAAAGAAAAACCATTGATACCTTTCACCAGTCATTGACACACTCGCGTCAGATGTCGCGCGTTCGTCGAATAAGCGTCGAGCGCACGCGACCGCTGCAAGAAAGTAATGGCCACTGCCATCGAGGCGAAGATTCTCGAGTCGAATACAGTTCCGTAAGAGGTCGAGAAGTGCGTATCGAAGTACATCGTTGCTCTTCTGGCTGAAGTCGCGTGTTTGAACCTGTCTCAGCGGCTCGTAAGAAGCGAAACAAGTTCTAAAATGGAACTTAGTTCGCGGAGTCGAGTTTTGTGCGGAGCGGAGAATTCAAAAAAGGGCGGCTATGTTTAGCACCCTATACTTCCTTCGCTTAGCTTCTGTTGACGTCTTTACTGTTTTTCTCAAAGCGAAAGTGAGATCATAAGCTACGTATTTTTCGCAGAAATCAAAGAACACGTCGTAAACTATTTTTATCCACGTTGATAACGTAAAAGCAAAATTAATTCGCCTTTGAGCGGAGCGAAATCTGTGATCGTAAAAATTGAACCCGCATACGCATGGACACCGTGGATGAATAGTCGCGCAAAGAGCGTGGGCGACTCTATAAGAGATGATCAACGATGGTCTTAGCTATTCAACGCGGTTAGAAAAGAAAGTATAGCCAACTTTGATGACGATTGTTTAAAAATAAAACCTCTGGCCGTTGACACCGTGACTGGTGTGACGAATCCGTGAATGTTGGGAACTGTAACCTTGAATTCTGACAAAGTTCGAGAACGAGTTCGTCGCTCTCGTGAATTTAAATCTAGCTCGTGAACACGGGGGACGTAGTTTTTGTTGATTCTCGAGGTGTACAGGGTGTTTCAGAACTATGGACTAACGAAGTAGGTTTGGTAACAAAGGTTTCGACGAACGAGCAACCATAATTTCTGCAAGGTTTCAGTAAATTTCTGAGTAACCAATTGGATATTGTTTAATATCGATGCTGTATTTCTTAATAATTCGGATAAAAATCTTTTACCAATATTTAAATAAATTACTTACAGTTATTTACTATATGTTGGAGATAAATAACTACGAATTTTTATTCTACGATATTTTTTTGCATCTAATCCTTAAATGTATGATTCCTCGTTTAAATCGTATCTATGTTGAACATTAATGTTTCTCAAAATTAGACAACTTTTTTAAAGAAACAACACGATTTAGTCGAATAAACCCCGAAGATCGCATCAAAGTTAAACAAAAATATTTCATTCATCCCCTATCATGCAACGCTCAATTTACCTATCCCTAGTTCCGAAACGCTCTGTACACCGTACACCTTGGTTCAGACTGTGTCATCGTGACACGAGGATACACAAGTCGACCAATGATCGGTCAGTCAATCGGTTAGATCATTGGTATGCGCCCGTCTTGGGCTCGTTCAGCATTCACCACGTGTAATTCACGGCGCCGAGAGACGCGCGATCACTTAATGCTGAAGTATGTTAATGGAGTGCGTTTCGAGCTCTCCTACGCTGTTAGCAGATTAGAGATGAATTGCTGTAATATGCTCTATTATTGTACACGTACGTTTTCTATGGTCGCAGACATACAGACACCGCTTTTAACGCTGACACAATTTCTAACACGATAATTCGTTCCTCAACTTGTATTTACTTTAACGCGTAATTACCATTTTCGAGCACGTTCCCGGCGTACCTCGCGATGGGACGTGTCCCGTCGCGGAAGCGTTGCTCAAGGAAGGGAAGCAAGATTTTTGCGGCTTTTAAACCATCATCTTTCTGCTCTATTTAGTGTACTAACGATCAACCTCGCGATAGACGCGTTTCTTTCTTCGCGATGGTACCGTGGGACATTGGAATTGGTACGTTGTGCCGTGATTAGGATACTTTGTAGTGTTTACGTTATAAGATGGTTTCACTGGTCTGGAAATCCAGTTTTCTTTTTGTTGTTCTTCTCGTTATTCCATTCGACGTGAGTTATGTTAGTTTGTAATGAATTTTACTCGATCTGTATTAGTGTACATTATTGTTTGTAAGTTGAATGGTATCAGACAGGAAACGGAAGGATATTGTGTAGAATATTGTATGTATTAGAGATATGTATTTTTACTTATATATTATTAGTAATAATATTATAAGGTTTAGTTTGGTCGAACCAGGTTCATGCATTTCATGCATCTTGATAAGCTTTTATTGTGCAATGAGGTGTATTTTAATTTAACCTCGGTATCTTATTCCTGTTTTTTATTTTCCAGTATTCATGAAGTGTATACTAATAAATAGACAGTATATTTTATGCGTTGCACAGAATGCACGTAATATGAAAATATATACGAAATATCGTAGCAGTTCTTACGTAGTAGATTACGGATTTTTATGCAAATTCAGATTTCTGAAAATATAGTAAGAAAAAAAGTAGAACTTCCGTAGAAAATTATTTCATCTACCAAGTATTATAAATAAAGATAAAACACTATAATTTTGATTATATACGCATAAAAGTGTATAGTTTATTCATTACTGTACACTAATTAAAGAAGAATGTTACATGAACGTTAGAAACTAAAAAGTAGCAATAAAATAGCAAGGTTAAAATTAAAATACACCTCGTTACACAATAAAAGGCTATCAAACGACAAACAGGACATCGAACCGCCACAATATTCCTGCATACGTAACGAGTCAATAAATCTACCACTACTCAAAGACCATTGGGTAATTCTTGATCCGCGTCTGTCTGCATTTGTTTTCGTCTGCTTGTGTTTCACAAGGTGCATCTATTGATAGATAGGCAGAGTACGGTGACGTTGTCTAAACGGGATCATCGGCCGAGTTCCCTTCGTTCAAATGATGTCAACAGAAAAGGATCTATTGTACGTTTTAAATTGGCTCGTATCGATTCTAGTTGGAAGCAGGTGACGTATTTACGGCTGAACGTTTTGCAATTGCTCTTTATATAAAATTGACCGTAGAACGTGTTCTCTTGTGCAATGTGTATATGCAGAATGATATAATCGGATTTATCAGTAGGGCAGCTTATCCAAGTCGAAATTCGGATTGGCCAACCTTGCGGTTGTTTCACAACCATACAGAAAGTTGCTACCGTTGTGAACTGCAACAAAACACAGATACAGAGATATTGATGCGACCTCGTAGCGTTGAACTTCTCTATAAATTTTCCTTTCGCAAGTGAGCACACGAGAAGCAACAGGTATGGGGTTAACGTACAATATTGCTTGCAATTATTCCAACGATCTGTGAAGGTTCGTGTATATAAATTGTTGGTGTTCGATGTTGGAGAATCGTAAACTGTGGATGATAATACGCTTATCGGTAGTAATTTAATCGAAAGTATATAAAGTAACACAAGAATTCGGAAAGATTTATTTGAAAAAAATCGAATCATTTGTATCAGTCTTTTGTTAATATGGTACAAAGATAATAGAAGCACATGGAATGCTGTTTTTAGACCTAATCTCATGATTTCTGTCGTTTCCCAAAAAAGGGAAATAAAGTAGGGAAATAATGTAGCAGAAAGTACAATAGCACGTAAAACACGAGACAGTAGCAATGATAATAAAAACGGGTAAAAAGAAAATATCATAAAAGTTATATAGTTATATAGTTTATTGGAACGTAGGAAAATCGTAGATCCTGGATAGAAAGGGGTTGCAATAATAACGAAATAAATAACAGAATAAATAACAGAATAAATAACGGAAAGAGGTTAAAATTTGGATAAGCGTTAACTCAAAAGTAAACTTTATGACTGAAATAAAGTTCAATTTTATTGCTTATCCTTCGAATACTTACAAATTATATTATAAGCTCTCTGTGTTACGTTTCTCCATAAGTTTTCTTCATACGAATGCAACACTATTATCCGGTTAAACAGCGGTAAACGAATGAAATCGCACGGGATAGACATCTGAAGTGTGGCATCTTATTGTAGCGATGGATTTTATTAAACGGTTTTTAGGTTTATGGTCGCAATTACATGGAACGGTTCGCATCCTCCGGCAACCAATCTTGGCACAACTGGTGCCCGGAGCTCGACAACCTGAATCCCTTGGATAAAAAGTAGATACCGTTCTATAAATCATTCATTGACTGTATTATATTAGACCGTTGCTTCACCGCTGCTCTCATACATAAGTATGAAGATTTTTCTATTTTTTCTTTCTTTATTATTTATCTTTTCTTATTTTTTCTCTCGTCGATAGATACTTTTCCAATTTTGATCTTCCGTTCTTCGATAACTTGGAGAAAGTGATGATCGATTCGGTTCAGATCGATTTACTATCGAATTTCTAAATAAAAGTTATGATTTTGTTTTTGTATTCGCGAATAAATACTTTTCCAATTTTAATAGACGATTCTCCGATGATTTGACGAAAATGACGATTAATTATCTTTTTTTTTTCTATTCGCGATAAACGTTTTTCTAGTTTTGTTTGGCGAAAGTAACAAACGATTCGGTTCAGATCGCCTCGAATTCACAAATAAGAACTGTGATAGAATTTGTTCGCGTCTAATTGATCCGAAGTTTCGAAAATTGCTCGTTAGAAACGCGTTTTTACATTTATTCCGATGCGAAAGCGCGATAACGAGCAAAAGCCGATAATATCGCGATTACATCGAAATTTTTATACAGTTCTTTCTCATTTCCATTAGCCAATTACGTGTTCACCGTTAACGTCGAGTCGTTCTTTGGTTCTCGTTTTTTTTTTAAGGTACTTTCGTTGCGATTGAAAACTTTCGACACGTTTGAAATTATCTTCCAATTACTTCCACTAAAAACAGTTCGAATCGAAGTAACTAGTTTGTTAATCACAGGTCTCGTCGTTCGATTCTAACAATTCCTAGGTGACTTCGAATTTTGGTTGCGCAACGTTACGATTTCTTTCACGCCAAGTATTTTAGAAACGCGATTTCTATGCTTTCTTCGATTAAAAGCGGCATCCTCTTTTGCAAAATTGTTTAAACGTTGGAACAAACGACGGTGGCTGAGCGAGATAGAATTTCATCCTCGAGGTCATTCGGTTTTCATAACGTCGAATCAACTTGTAACCTAGCATCGTCGCTGTGAGGAATGGCGCGCTTTCTGGCGATTAAACTTGGAGAAACTGATGATTAGCCTCGAATCATCTTGTCCGAGATAGAAAAAGTAAAAAAATTTAAATTATCAATAATAATTACATACATGTTGCTGCAAAATTACGCGCGAGCATTAGCGAAGCATTATAATCAACCGCTCTTACTCTATGTTTAACCCTTTCACAGTTCCGATTAAAATTTTTATATTTTATGTTTTAAATTCTGTTCCACGCAATATGATTATTAAAATTTATTACCTACTTATGCATAGCTAAAATTTGAAGCGTAAAAAATGTTGACGATAAAAAAACCAAATACATATTAACGGATAAAAAATATTTCTTCTCTATTTCTCGTCGTTTGATTAAATTACGAAGTGGTTAAACCAGCGGAAGTCTAACTTCGTTCTAACGTAGCCAGAACGAAACGCTGTGCTCTGAAACAAGACCTTCACGCACTCCGGCAAACACGTGTCCATTTGCGAGCGGATATTTCCTTCAGTTCGCAACCATACATTATCTGGTTGCATCGCGTTTCGGATCTCTCGACCGATGGAATAATTCCTAAATCCCTTGTCCGCGCGATCCATAAAGTATCGAGCACGAGAAATCTCGCGTCCATCGGTGCTCAAATTTGCAATCTCGCTACACGTGGCCATGCCACGGACGCTCAGATAGTCCGCAATTACGTCGCCGGGATACACGCCTGTTAGCTGCGGGGTTAATTGTGCGATCGAGATAAATATCGCGATCCTATCGCGAAACGATTAAGCCCAAAGAGACCTTAAGCTTTTTCCGTGATACGCGATCTCTCGTTGCAATGGCCAGTTATACAGATACGTTCTTTCTTTCTTCCTTCTTCGATCCTTTCTATACTCTCTTTTTTTCTACCCCGTTGCTTCCTCTCCTTAATCTATTCCAGCCCCCTTTTGGCTGGCCTCTCTTTCCACCGAGATCGTTTAAGAATTCACGGCGCGTGCTCGCGCAGTCACGAGAGTTCCTTCGACACAATGACTGCAGCAGGTCCGAGCTCGTATTTTCAGCCTCGGCAACAAGGCTTGTTACGAGAGCAACCAGGATAAACGATGAGAAACGAGGAGAAACGAGGAGAAACGGGAAGAAACGAGGATGGTAGACGAGAACTATATAAAAAAAGGAGTATTAAGGGACAAAAGGAAGGGTGAGAGAAACAAGGGGGTGAAAAATAGAGTGAACCGAGAAGACGAACCGAACAAAATGTCGAGAAAAATAAGCAGCACACGCTGGGATCACTGGGAGAAGATGAGAAATGCGTGGTAGAATGAGAAGAGAAAAAGGAGAAAAAAATAAGAGGCAGAACACGCGTACGTTCGGATGGATAGGGAGAAGAATGGCAAGGGGGTGGGAAGGGTCCGCTAAGGAGGTTATAGCCGAATGCATCTGACTAATCAGGGGCTAACGGCCGATAGGAGCAAATGGAAAAGCGTCCGTTCCCCTCCTAACGAAACGCGACAGTGATGTACAGGCCGGAAAATTAAAAGAAGCGCGCCGTGAAGCGGCACAGTTTAAACTCGTTTTAGACGCGTTCCGCTCGCGTCCTCCGCGCCCGACAGGAATGTTGATGCGCTTTTACGAAATTTTCTTATTTATAGCCCGGCCACGAGCGTACTTGGTCATCAACTTTCGTTGTCGGTTCACAATGCAGCTGCTCTGGTAGAATAATGACGGTGAGCTTGGTCGAGGATACGGGGATGATACGGTTGTTTCGGATGCCATTAGACGGTGACGTTTTTGAGACTGTGGTTTCGAAGCGCGATGGAAATTGCTTGTTGCGTTAGATCATCTCGTAAATCAATTCCTGCGTGTTATTTTAGTCGCGCTACTTTTTCACTTTGGTACAAAATTTTGAAACCTAGACAATTTTTACTTGTCGCAACTAAAACGTGGAATTAAAAATAATTCATGCGATTGATAACGCGCAGAGCAAAAATCTGAAAATAAAACAAACTGTTAATCAGAACTGAAAAACTAATTTTATCACGTGAAATTTTATTTCATAGAAGAGGGTAAACAAAATTAGTTTAGTGGTCACTAATGACTTCAATGTTAATGTGACCACTCTAAAATAAACTCTTAATAAAACAAAAAAAAAGAAAATTAGCAGAAGAATAGAAAACCGGTATGAAAATAACAGAAATGTATTATTGATTAATAAGTGAAACGAAACATTCTAAAACATGAGATGTAGAAAGTAGAAGAAATCTTAAGGCATGAGTTACACAAATTAAGAAATTTTCTTAACGAACAAAACAACGTTCCATGCGATAATAATTTTGCTTTTTAAACAACAAACTTTTCTCCGGTCACCAAAATGAAAGTAACAAAGATAAAGAAGCCATCGTAGTTAAAGGCTTCCAACCTAGATATCGTAACGGGGTTTCGCAACAGCCTTTGAAATGATACCGTGTATGAAACGTGCAGACGTGACTAACGTTGTTTCATTAACGTCGAGGGGGCCTTTTCTTTCTCTCACGCTGCCGTTTGATACAGTAATTCCTCCCTGATGCCACGAGGACGTGGGAGTCGTGGCCTGGGGAACGGGCGTCGTCCTCCTCCAACGTG
>SMSQ01002301.1:0-19486 GCA_019453375.1 Ctenoplectra terminalis | reverse complement strand
AAAAAAAAAAAAGAATTTAAAATTGTGTTGCAATTGGAAATATTTAATGGGAAATTTATGAAAATAAAGGATAGGGTTATTAATACCTGCAGTGCTAATTTTAAATTGATAAAAAAATTTATTGCAGATTCTATTGGTATTTAGGAGAGATTCATTTTTGGTTTGAGATCGATGAAACACGGAAGATTGTTGCAAATTTTTAGCCGATAATGTGTTAGTATATTATTTTTAATATACAGAAAAAAAAAAGTTTAATACTGTGTACAACATAGAAGTAACTTAAAAAATTTTCAGAAGGTTTATATAATTTTTACCAAGTTATTAATAACACAGGAAAGTATTTTATTATAATATTATCGCTCGACTCTTCGTACCTTCCATGCAAGGTTTCAAACGCTTATTATTTGCCTCTCGGTTTCTATTTCATACGTATCACACGAACCCCGGAGAGTCTATCGAGATTTTTCCCTCTGGACCAGTAACTACTTCCGAGTTCGATTCCACCATATGGTTAGAACCAATTATAACGAACGATCTTCGTTAAAATGCACTCTGAGCGTTGCATCCGCTCTGCACGCAACAGTTCTCGCGTTTTACTTAGCGGACCATGCAGAACCCGACGTTTACGTCTTCAAGAGTAATTCTTGAAACTGCGGGTTATTGAGCGTTAGAATGTTTTCAGGTATACTTACCGATTAAACGTGTGTATGTGTGTATCTTATCGAGATTCTCCGCGCTGCTGTTAATACCAGGAGAAAAGTGAAACGTAAAAAGGGATGCAATTTAAGCTTTCAATTGAATTTTAGCAAACATCTTACTGTACAATTTCATTCATCCAAATTCTATAGACTCGATCTATTTTATCCGAATTAAATTTCTCTCTTTTTCCCTCATTTTTATCTTCTGTTGCATTTACCGAACAATCTGTATTAATTTCAATCCTCTGAGTTGAGCAAACGAATTACAACACGTATCTCTTCCTTGGTGCGATCAAACAACTCGGCGGCCATTTTAAATTACTCTATAACCTGAAAAATCGAGACTTAATTAAAAACCTGTTACTCCGAATAAATAACAAGGCTTCAAAGACTAACCAAAGCCTAGGACTAGTTACGGTACACTTCATTCCCTTGATTGGAAGATCAAAAAGTCCCTTTAGATTTCAACTTTCCCTCTTATTTGTTCTTTCCTTCGCTTCAATTATCCTTCTAATGAACTTCATCAAAGACGTGAAAAAAAATTCCTTTCCTCGAACCTGCCACGCAATAATATACATACAATCACGCATATTCAACCGGCGTGGAAGGAATCGTGAAAATTCATGAATAAGTTTTTAGCGAAGGTTATTAGTCTCAGTAGAAGGGACACGTTACTAGAAATGCATTTTTCCCCTCGCTATTTCTCCCCTTCCCCGACGCGTGCCTCTCAAAGCGTGAAAGAAAAATTTCCGCTGATTTTAATAACATTTTTTACCTGATTTCACAAGCTGTGTTACGCTTTGGTGAAACGTTAGCCGCGCGATGCGTGAACAAGAGCGATTCTCGATCTCTTTACGGTGCAGCGTGATCGCTGTGTAACGAGCTCTCCGTATGGAAAAGTCGAGAAAGAGCCGGAGACCAGGCTGAAGGGAAAGATTTTGATATTAGATTTGCGTTTCTGTGTGCTCGTTAGATGCGGCATACGCAAGCTGCGTGTCTCCTCTTTGGATTCCGCCTCAGCGCTCGCGCGGGTATATGGTCTGTGTGCCGCCGATACTGACTATTTCTGAGACTTTGGTTTCTTTTAAATTAGAGTTATCGAATTGTTTGCAGATTGCAAAATATTTTTTTTTCTTTTTTCTTTTTTTTTTTTTAACTCTTAACCGACGAGGTGGAGTCTGACATATTTTTATTGTTTTGCATAGGAGTCGTACGAATAAAATTTTATTCAAGTTTATTAACTTCGTGTAATTAGAAAAAAATTATGATTTGAAATTATATTTAAGTTGAAATAACAGGGAGATGTATTTTTTATTTCAAAAGGGAAACATGAATTAGTGGTGCCAGGTTTGATACAATTAGCAAGTCAGTTTGAATGTTTGAAATTGTATTTATTTGTGGGAATACTATAAAGGAATAAGAAACGAGGGAAAATGTTGGGCGGTGTTCTTTACATGCTGTGAGAAAGGAAATTGTTTGTCCTTGTCTGAAATATGTAGAATTCGTGTGAAGTTATCATTATGATGGTGAAATACTGTATCGTCTTATGTCATACTTGAAACAAATAGTGCATGCTTACCATATTACGAATTCCTGGTTTCTCTAGAAAAGATTTTACCAGTTCCTGGTATATAATCTCCAAATACATAGAAACCGTTTATTTTTATTACATTTTTTTTGCATTTGATTCTACCTTTTAATTTTACTTAAAAAATCAACACTTTCCTTAAGATTCACGAAGTTGTAAGCAAAAAGTGAAAATAATTATAATTATAACATTTTACATTAAATAAAGCAACATTATCAACTCCGTAAATTTTCCGTGAAAACAATCTTACTAAAATTAGCATGCATAAGAAGAAGAAGAAGAAGAAGAAAAGTATTCGAAAGTACATTCATCTTCTTCTCTCGCTCATAATTTGCTTCACAGACGCACAGTCGTTAACACATTCACGTACTGGCCAGTATATCACCTTTCCTTTACGCTTTCCACGTTCCGCAATTAGTATTCACTTTTAAACGCATACTAAAATCACCCGAGACGCTCGTCGAAGGCAGCGTATAGCTGGAAAACAAAGAAGACACGCAATACATTACGGAAGTGCTTAACACCGCGAGTATCCTGTTATGGGGGTACGCGTTCCTTCTTCCTTCGTAACCCACGTGTCACGATCGCGCACGTCTTCGACATCGTTCGACGCAGATTTCCCTGGCCAACGTGTTTTCAGTAATGATGGAAAACGAATTTTTCCCCTTGCCTAATAGTCTTATCAAAAAATCCTCTCAGCGTATGCGCAATATTAACCTTACCTTCGAACGGTTTATTACGGTAATATCGGTAATTCAATAAGATGAACCATAAAATCGGTAGTAAATTGAATAGCACGCATCGCGTGGGATCCTAAGAACCTAATTATGTCTTACGTTTCAGTGTCAAGAATAGCCGAACAGTGGATAGAACCGATTAGTTTTTCAAACTTCAAAAATTCCTTAGGATACACGAACAATTCTCTATTCTTTCATCCCGCGGAACGTATCGACGCTTTTTATCCTGTGAACGGCCGCACAATTTTTCCTCCCCCGCGATTTAATATCCTTTTTCGAACAGTTTTTCGTTTCACCGCGAAACCCAGGGGATAGTAATTTTACTGGGCAACTCGGGTCACGCTTGACCAGCCTCGCGTCTGTTACCTAGGTAGACTGTACTGCTATAATACTCGCCTCTTCCATCCCAGACAAGACTTCATAACCTCTATAACCAGCATAACCACCATGACTATCGTGCTAGGAAGGACTGGTATGGGAGTCGGTTTCGTATTATATAATACATATAGACGAGCCAACAGGTACGAGGCACCGTCCAAAGTGGCGTATCACGAGCAGGTGTTGCCCCCGGAGATGTATCATCAAGGGTTATCCGCGAGAGGAACTTTTGTCCCGACCGTTGGATCGGAGGCGAATCTCGCCCCTAACTTAAAAGCCACGATTAAATCACCGTGATTGTCCTCGTGAAATCACTTTACAACCTGTTCACAACCTAGCCCCTTTTCCGTTCAATTAATACCGGTCGAAGCAACACGATATAAACTACGCTCTACCGAGGTACGGTTGCTAAAGGCGAACAAAATTCGAGTACGTGGCGTGTAAGCGAAGATACGAAGGAGTACGGTATAAATCTATAGTGTAATGTGGATCCGGAATGGAAAAAGGGCGGTTGTTGGCAAGTGTACCGGGATCGTATCGCGGTAAGCACGATGAACAGGAAAAAGGAAAGGAGGAGACGTGAAAGAGACAAGCGGGGAAGGGGAATGGTGAGAGTGAGAGAAAGAGGAAAAGAGAGAAATGGAGAAAGAGAGAAAGGGACAGGATCGGAGAGAAGAGTGGTACAGGTTAAGATAGAAAGAGGAAAAAGGAGAAACAGGATAGTCGTAACGAAAGAGAGGGAAACAAACGGTGATCCTGTGAGAAAGAGCGAGAGAAATAATAAAATGGTGGAGCATACACCCTGGCGGGAACTGGTAAAGACTCCTACGCGACAACGTGGACAAGACCGGGTTCACAATATATCGCACCTTCCAACGAGATAGCGTATAAGGCGCTATTTCACATACAAATACCCGTGGTGCACTTAGTGCGGTACAGGTACGGGTTCGAACACCGCCTAACACCCACGCCTTTGGTTCAGTCACCGAGCCATATGCAGTAACGCTATCCTTGCACTCTCTAGCGTATCCTCCAGAGGTCCTCCGGTTCTGCGGTATGGTACGCCTTAAAGATTCCGTATCTACCCTGCGGAAATTCAAATTCCGTGTATTACAGTGCCGTTTACTCGTGAATGATATTTTAATTCCGAATCGATAGGATCTGACTCGGTACGGGTTGTTTCTTCCAATCGCCAAGCTATTCTCTCTCCTCGATTTTACCGAGCGATACAGTGTACGTAAGTTTAGGACAGTACGATCTTCTTTTTGGTTCGGTTAACCTTTCCGGTTAAGGAGGATTCGTTTGTTTCATTTTTGTCTGGTTTTGTTACTTTGATGCGGCAAGGTTCGCTGATGTATTGTGATCGTTGGATAGTCTGTCCGAAATCGATTGGCCGTTCAAGGTCTTTATCTACTACGAACAATGTTACGAGCGACCTCAGAAAACGAGGAAACAGAAGATAGCGTAACAGACTGGAAACGATACGGTGGTTGGGGGCTTGCTCCTCAATAGCCTTGAGCGGCCAATTGATTTCGGATAGGCTATACCGTTTCTGTATACAACAAAGCTTTTGTATTCGTTATCCTCTTTTTAGGACACGTAAAAGTTAGTTGATCGAAAAATTGCTTGTTTTTAGAATTCTTTTCGATACAGTCACAAATTTTTTTTCTTTCTTTTTTTTTTTATCTTATATCATTGTCTACGGTAAATTTTATATACTTTGTACAAAAAATTGCAAAATTAATTTTTATTACATTATTTTACGAAACGAGGAAGAAGTAAGGGTTATCGAACGTACAAAGACTCACATCGATTGGGAAATAACGTTTAGATCACCCGGTACGTAACGATAGACAGGGTTCTAAGTATAGTGATCGTCGGTACACATAGCCGGACAGTAGATGTGGACGTACAGTGTACAGACATAGGGCTTACGTGAGGACGAAGCTCGCATGACGGCAATGACCCAGGACTGGCCTTGCGTTTCTTTCATCTTTCCGCCTTCTCCGAATTACATTCGATTAAACCGTCACGTTGGGACGTGTTCCGCTATAAAGCCACTATATTCTAGAACTGTTAGGATAATCTTTTATAACTTGCCTATCCTACCTCGTAAATATTCTTTATACTAACTATTACTGGAAAATTACGCTTCGAATGAAATATTTTAATTGCGCTGAGAAATAGAAATTAGAAACCATTGCATACTTTATTCTCGACCAGAGAGGTAGGTTTTAACGTGTATTATAAATTAATGGCAGTATTCAAGAAGCGAACATATTCATAGAACTCTTGTAGTTGGAGATAAAAGGAAACTTTTATTATCCTTTTTTTGTGGTGACCAGTAGTAGTAGGTGGGGTGGTGAGAAAGGTTGGACCCAGTTCGGTGGGTATATACTACTGATGTATTCTTATTAAACATGGGATCCAATCTAATATGGGAAATAATTTCATTTTCCGAATTCATGAAAAATTTTCTTTTCTAAAATATTATCTGCATTTGTAACTAAGTTTCGATGTTACCTTTGCTTTATTATTTTTTATATTTCTTCGCAGTGATCGATAAATCATTACTCGATATATTTGAGACATTTATTTCTTTTAATCCATTTATCTTTAGACCCATTTTCATTAATCAATCTTCATAATAGTTTATGTCTCCTTTTCACCATTCTTTCCTTCTCAATATCGCTATATTGTACACTATCTGCTTTGTAAATCCCATTTTTAATTACGAAACCTTTAACAGGAAAAAAAATCCAATGACATTTATCCAATGATATTTATATCGTTGTTCTTTATTCCTGAATACTAATCTGATACCGATTATCAACTAAAGTACCGATCAAAGATCTACATTTTTTCACCGAATTCTAAATGACCGGTGTAAACAGATTTTCACATAAGTACTTATCACAACTGCTGATCGTATTCAGCTAAGATTAACGTCGACGATGGACAATAATACAAGAACCGTTGGTTTCCTCGTGGTACACCGATCGACAAGAAATTCTTATTGTTCCTTCACCGATGCACATAATTTCCGATGACCAGTCCAAGTTATGACGTCATGGAAGTTAATTGCCAATGCTCGGAAAAGAACAACACACGGTCTGTGTCGGTATCTTGTTGTGTCCTGTTATGAATTACAATTATTTAACGGAGACAGTGACGTGCTGTGTTCCTTTCTAAAAGATTAGCTAAATGAACCGCTACCTTAGGGTCGTCGGGTCAAACAGATACTGATCTCGATTTATGACTCGTATAATAAACCGCTGCGACAGATCATAGAGTAAGATTGCTTGGATCTCAGGTACTCGAGACTGGTGCATTCATCCAATGTGCAACTAATTATCCCGTGTGTCTAGAGGTACTTGACAGGTTTGCTGGAACCTGCGCTTCTTGATAATTATTTTCTGTTCATCTCGAATCTGGTTAAACGTTCGCTTTATGCGTCGTAATTTGTCTTTTTTGTAGAACTGTTTCGTTTTATGGTTCGAAAGTTACCAAAGTTTTATGGTACGAAAGTTGAAGTCGAGAGATATCGTACACCTGAAAAGTGAAAAATAGTTTCAACGAATGTGGAGCTTTGAGTCTTCCGTTTTTGATACACAGATATTTCAAGTTTGAGCGCTAGATATGTTAGACAATTTTAGAGTAGGTGTATAAGAATTATAATGGGTAGGAAAAGAATTGATATACTGTTGCTTTTATCTTAGTATTCATCATTTTTAATTTAATCACAAAAGTTTGAAGTCGTGAGAATGAAATGCAGAGTTTAGTAATGATACTAATATTTTCATATTCATTATGTACGTATGGTACCCTCGGTTGCCATTAACACTAGAAATATTAACTTGTATCAAAGAAATCAAAATGATAGGTATTTGAAAATTTTATTAAAAATCTAAACTAATAATATTTTTTTGGTCATTTTAGCTAGCTATCTAAATAAAATCAGAAATTGTCGACCAATATTTATTACGACATTTTTCAGTTATTAAATAATTAAATCTGTACACTACACTTACAACCAAATTTATATGCTTATATACTTTCATTGTGCACAATCCTTTATTGTTCGCCGACGTTCAAGGAAAATCGGCCAACAAAAGTGTTCCATGGACCTAAACCCATTAGAAACTCTCTATACGTTGCGCAATAGTAGATACGTCGACAAATAATTTGAATACATTTGTTCGGTAATCAATGGAAACATTTGGAACATTAACAGAGCTTTATTTCGGCCTATATTTCAAAGTGCTCCTTACCGGGTCTGCCTACACGGTTTCGCTTTCATTCACCGTGCGTCCTCGTGCCACTTCTCTCGGCGAAAAGGAACCATTGTAATTATGCGTAGAACAATGATCGAGCCTTCAAAGTGGCGGTTAGAGAGATTTGTAAACGTTTTGAAAAGTAACGCGAAACAACGCGTGCCTCCCGTAGGTTCTGTTTGGAAAACGCTTTTGTGCGATTGTACAGAGTGCTTCAGAACTAGTGGTCAGAGTTGGATGGTTTTTATATAAACGGAACCATTTATTAATTCCTTCAACCTGATAGAGGAAGTCTTTCAAAATTTTATTTGTATAAAAAAAAATTAGTACAAGGTTTTATTCTTTTTATATTATGAAAAAGGAACATATGCTTAAGCGATGATAGTGGATGATTGCCATCTGTAAGTCTTACTTTCACTGTAAAATGAAAGTAGTTAATTAAATATCGCTAAAGTATCGTGAATAAAGTAACAAGATTCTCTATTCTGTTTACAAAAATATCGCAACTGATATTATTAAATATTTCTAAAATTTAAACGCAGAAACAAAATAATTGCGTTTCTATATCAAACGGTATACAATTTCGTACAGCGAAGTACTTCATCGCTAGATATCTAAAACATCCATGTTTAGTTCTGTGATTAAAAAAATTATTCCTTTCATAATTTTCTACCACTCTCTGTGCTCTTAATCTCCACTTCTGAAGCATCCTGTATTCACGAAACAAGCTAACAAAGCGCCAGTAAACGTTGTAAACGAGAGCGACGTCTCGTGAACGCAGATTAAAATTGATCGATCAAAATCTGTACCCAGATAGAAACAGACAGAGATGGGAATAGGGAGAGTTGGCCGAGAGCATGGACGATTTAACTGAGTAATTTGCGCTGCCGAGGTCGATGAAACCTTCGACCCCGCTTAAACGTTTCTCGGCCACTGAATGGAAGCTCCCGTCCGTTGCTGGTGTCGCTGTTTCTGTTTCTGCGGTGAGCGTAGGCCGATAGCCTAGCCAGACAATAGCTAATCCATTCTTGTTTCGCTCTCTCGCGGACACGAGGTTGCAAAGGATCGTGTCAGTTTTGTAACTTGTTCCTGGCCGTCGAATTAGTAGGCGACGTCATCTCTATTTGGAGAACAGGATACGCGGGATGTGCTGGGAACGGTGTTTGGTGTTGATGCTGACGGATCATGGACAATTGTGTGGATTAGATGGATTGAATCGTGGGTACGATTTGTACAGAGTAACTGTTGAGAGTAACTGTTGATATATGTATTCCTGTAACTGTATTTTTTTTAAATTAATATTTTTAATTATTGGATTTCCCCTTTGGCATTTCTCAGGTGATTATCGACTTGATGGAAATTTTCCTATTCATAGAAAGTTTTTTAATTTTAACCAAAATGTAAAGTTATCGTTGCGCCAATTTTTTTGCTTCAGTTTTATGTTAAAGATTCGTTTTTCTTAAAATTGGCTCAGTATACGATAGATTCTCTAAGACTCAATAATTTTCCAGTACTTTATCAATGCACCACTGATCTTCTGTTACTGTATCTAAGGATACATCTTTATTAACCCTCCAACATTTAGTTACACGTTACCGACCATTATCCATCTACGAATACACCATTTGAATAAAAACGCGCTTTAAAATTGCGCTTCATCGATCTTATAATAGCATCGGATTCAAATAAAACAGTGATTTAGCTTTTAAACTTTTTAAAGGTTAACAAATTGATGCGTTTGAAAACTTTCTTTTGAAAAAAATACAACAGTTTTAAAGCTGTTGGATTTAATTCAACCCCACCCGGTTCGCGGAAGATGAAAATCTGTTTCACGTTGTAAAATCACTGAGACTTATTACTTTCCTAATGCTTTAGTGTTGCCACATTACTACTCTCCTGCTATCGCACCTAATATCACGTTAATTACATCTACAACATATGTTATCCTCTAATTTTACTCGCAATGAACTTACACCTCGTCACTATCGCGACCCTCTCCAATCCTTCTCACAGCTAATTACACCATCGACGAAATCTGCAACAACCTCAACATCGGTCCAAGTAGCCTGAACACCATTCGTGCCCTAAAGCATGAAACATTATCGAGACTGTAAATTTCTCCAAGACTTGGGTCACGTAGCAACAATCGAGTTCCGCGATGCTGGCTGACCTGAAAAGTCGTTTCGGTGTCGCGGCACGTGGAATAGGTTGTTTTCACGTAGGTGGCACGCTGGATGAATACGGTGACTGGACATTAGAAGGTGGTTATCTAATCGACGGATCGTCTGTCACAGAAAATGAATCGCGAGGAGCATTTTCAGCGACGCGTTTCTTCGTCCGAGACGTTTAATCGTACAGACTGTTTAAGGCCAACGTTTTGTTCTCGTTAACGGTTTCGACTCTCGGATTACCACGGATTATCCTCCTCGATCGCGGTTCGATATCTTCCGGAACAAATTATATACTCTGTGTCGGTAATTCGCGACCGTTAGTCCTGGAACGACGATAATTCGTTGCATTCTTGGATTCGTGTTACGATGCCGTTGATACGAGGAAGTGTAACGCATCTCTAGTGGGGAATAAAATGCGTAATAGCTTTTGCATAGACGTTAAGTCTTGCGTGGCGTGTAGCTTACGTTCGTCGAGAGTAATTCGGTGTGTATTGGTTGGAGCGATGCGTGGACTGCGAATTTTAATACATTTATAGGAAACTTAAAGATGCAAATTTGCACAGAATCCACGTGATATGAAAAAATTATACAAAATTTTTTTTTAATAATACTTGATAGGTGAAATAATTTTTCGGTAAAGTTCTACTTTTTTTTTTCTATATTCTTAAAAATTTGCAATCTATAGCGACACATGGATTCTGTGTCGTATTCTTTCAAATTTTCATCGTACATTCCAGTTTGTTTTCGCTAGATTTTTGACCTACGATAAGAAAATTGACGAGCATGACACGTAAAATTCGATACTGCTGGCAGAAATCAGCCCTGAGATGAGAAGCTTTCTAAGTTCATGGGCATGATACGATCTGTCCTTGCGTAATTAAGGGTTCCGTGAAAGGTTTCTTCGACGATATTCAAATGTACGATTCACCATATACCTTTTATGTCAGATTGTATTTCAATCGGCAACCATTCTATCGAATATTTTTTATTTTGTTGAAAACGTGTTAAATTTCTGAGAATATCCCTCTGCGAGAGATGATTGTTAGATTTGAAACGCATCGAGTCGAAGATGACGCCTCTTCCGATAATCTGTGGTGAATTTGAATCGTCATTACACCTCCTCTATCGCATATTTAACGCGGCAGAGTGACATTAAAGCGATGTCAGAGATGAAAAAAGACGGAATTTCTCGTATACTTGGTTTAAGGCGAGACTATAAAGGAATACAAACAACAAGAATATGAACGCAACCATCTTGAAGGAATCTGAAAGGCAAATGTTGCTGTTAAAACCCAACGCAATGACAATAACAACGTGGCTGTCCATTCTAGACAACATTTTTCACATTCATAAAATAAATCTGTTTAGTTGGATTCAACTTGTAATCAACGACAAAAGAAATGTTTGCCTGCAATTCCCAAGGTTTCAAGCGGTACTACCACTAAAAGCAAGATTATTAAATTATAATTTATCACTATTACAATACACTACGGAGTATCAAGCACTTTAAACATTATTACTGCAATTATACGAATTTTATATCATGATTAATGAAATATAATTTAAAAATATTAATTTTCTGGATAATAAAAGAGTTATTATTTTTAATTACAATTCGGTCGAGTTTAATATATTTATTTTCATGGATCGTGTAACTTCAATTATTCTTTCGCGCAGACTTTCGAAAATTAATTTCAATTTCAAAACGCAACAAAAAAAAAAAAAGAAAAAAAAACTCAACCGATTAAATCGATTACGAGTTCACCTTAATCGCTTTGAATCATCGATTGCACACACTTCAGTATTCTTCTATCCACCGTCTACGTAATACCACTTTCATCCACGGTATATATAAATTATTTCGTTATTTCGTATCTTAATTTCCTCTTACCGATGGACAGTTTTCACCGGCGTGACGAGCCCGCCAGTCACGACTCTCACGCGCGTTCTACGCTGTGTATACGTATGTCAGAATCGGCAGCAATATAATTAACACGCCAATCAGTAACAAAGGATCGACGTGCATGCACGTCGCGCGCTAATGACGGCCGATGCGGCATCAACGATGCGCCGGTAATTAATGATCGTAATTTATAAAGTCCTTAATTATATAAAAGTNTGCTACGCGTACACTCTTCTTCCAGGAGGTTCGGTTATTTTTCACCTGACAGTCTCTAACGGCTGCCAGCATATACGCTCTGCTTACTCGAGGATTTCTAGCGTATCGCGGCTTGATTCCCGCGAATCACCGTTGTACGTTAACACTGCTTCACGAGGAGGTGAAAATTTCGGCTCTGTTGTAATTCACGAGTAGAAAACGCCAATTCTGATATAGGTAGTTGTCTTCGGAATATAGCACGGTCTTAGATTGAAACATCGAGTGGGAGCTTTTTCAATGGGAGACAGTATTCTATCTTTTTCAATAGGGTATACAAATTTTGAATCTTTATTTTCTCAACTTTCTGTCTATTCGATCGTCTCGCGCTCGAACATGTACACTCCGACGCCTGACCGATTTTACGATCTCGCTGATCGTAAAATCCTACTACACCCTAACTGTGGTTCAATTCCTTTTGAAAAACGTACAGACTGCTTTCTGTTCGACGGGGGCGTTCAAACGGTTGCAGAGCGATACGTGATTGCCCTGTGGATACCCGTTCGTGGTTTCATTTCGAAGCGACGAGTACAGTCCGGCGGACATATTCGCGCAGTATTCGGTGTTTCTCGTATAACAGATCTAAGCAGCAGAATAAAAGATTCNTTCTTTACTCCTGGCACGCGTCGTTTCTTTTTTTTTTTTTTCTTTCTTTCGATTCCTTTTCGTCTTCCTTTTTCTTTTGTTTTTTCTCCAATTGTGGCTCACTCTCTCTTTCCTTCCAACGTCGTTGTCCCTTTCTCTCTAATAAGCTCCACTTTCCTGTCTTCGCCGATCCCTTCGTTTCACTCCCCCTGTTTCCTTTTTCACCGCGGCCACGCCGTGAATCGGTACGTATAATTGGCTTCTTTGCGTTTACCAGCCGGCATATTTGGGCTTGGTTGCGTGTTCACGAGCACCGTTTTAAAAGTAACTCTCGGAATATCGCGGCGATGCATCATTATCGGGTAGAAAGGTAGATGCTGCATCCACGATACACGCCGATTCCTTTGAGCGTAGATTGCCAATCGCTGCGTAGTGGAAACGCGTTCACGGACGCTTTCTTATTCCGATTTATCAAAGATCTCCGGCAGCCACGGGGAAGTACGTTTGAATGAAACATGCCGGGGAATCGTGTCAGGAGCGTTTCAGCCAGTGGATTGATTTGTTACCGGGTGGAAGAATAGGCGGAGCAATGGTGATGAAGAGAATTTGAATAAAATGGAAAATGCAAAATTGAACAGTGTTCCGCGCTCGTACGGATATGAATTTTGCGTATGCCATTGACGTTCTCGTTTTGTCAATTTGTAAGAAGTCGGATCGAATTAAGAAATAAGAAATGTTCCTTTCAAACCTGCACCTGTGTTGAATTTCTTTTCTNCGTTTACCAGCCGGCATATTTGGGCTTGGTTGCGTGTTCACGAGCACCGTTTTAAAAGTAACTCTCGGAATATCGCGGCGATGCATCATTATCGGGTAGAAAGGTAGATGCTGCATCCACGATACACGCCGATTCCTTTGAGCGTAGATTGCCAATCGCTGCGTAGTGGAAACGCGTTCACGGACGCTTTCTTATTCCGATTTATCAAAGATCTCCGGCAGCCACGGGGAAGTACGTTTGAATGAAACATGCCGGGGAATCGTGTCAGGAGCGTTTCAGCCAGTGGATTGATTTGTTACCGGGTGGAAGAATAGGCGGAGCAATGGTGATGAAGAGAATTTGAATAAAATGGAAAATGCAAAATTGAACAGTGTTCCGCGCTCGTACGGATATGAATTTTGCGTATGCCATTGACGTTCTCGTTTTGTCAATTTGTAAGAAGTCGGATCGAATTAAGAAATAGGAAATGTTCCTTTCAAACCTGCACCTGTGTTGAATTTTTTTTCTTTCTTTTTTTTTTTTTTTAAAGGAAAGAGAGAATTTTAATGCAATTTGAGTTTTAGGACTTCAGTGCCGAACCCTTTCGTGAGTTTCGAATCTTGGTCTTAGGATCTTGATCCTAGGACCCTCCTTTCGAATCTTCTCTCTTAAATTCAAAATTTCTACTTTCTTAACTTCATTGTTTGAGCATGATTCTTATAGAGGCTCATGAGTGTAATTTAAAATAAGGATCTCATGATAGAATATTATTCGCGTGATGTTCCGTAGAGGCTTCCCTTCCGTAGACGTTACTCCTGCATCTCCACGGATACATCTTAACAGTCAGAAACGAGATATCACAGATGCGGCTAATTATTCGTTTGCTTATCCACTTGGTATCTTTCCAAATAAACATAGCATTAGCGATGTAGGCTGGCTTGGCTGAGCAACAAATTGACCAGGAAGAGTTAAAACGGTTTTACAGCGATGCTGCTACTACCTTATGCAATAAAATTGATACAACCCATCCAGCCTTAAAATATATGTAAACATGCGCGTATCTAATCCGAAGATAGAAAAGCTCGTTGTAACCAGAGACAACCGAAGGATTTTGCCTCGTTACGAAGATAGCTTCCGCCATCGGTAGCTTCTTCCTCCTTCGCAATCAAGATCTATCCTCGGTTCGGTCTACCAGATAGCGTAAGATGGGAAGGAAAAAGATAAAAAGATAAAAAGATAAAAAAATAAAAAGAAAAGAAGAAAAAAGGAAAAGAAGATAAAGAAGTGAAAGAAAAAGAAAAAAATACGGGTTCTTCGTACGCGTAATTCTACGCGCGCATCACGTGGGTGTACATACACGCGCATTCGTCTTAAACCTCAAACACAACGCATTAATCTAGATGTAACGTAGATCCTTCGCGGGCTGGCTTTCGCAGACTGCGTCTTCTTACGTTACTCGCGTAGTCGGCATACGTACATTGTGTTCTACTCGAGAAACCTAAACTCTAGAAGCGTGCCGCGTTAACCATAACGTTCTCAGAGCAACAAGTGCTACGCGTACACTCTTCTTCCAGGAGGTTCGGTTATTTTTCACCTGACAGTCTCTAACGGCTGCCAGCATATACGCTCTGCTTACTCGAGGATTTCTAGCGTATCGCGGCTTGATTCCCGCGAATCACCGTTGTACGTTAACACTGCTTCACGAGGAGGTGAAAATTTCGGCTCTGTTGTAATTCACGAGTAGAAAACGCCAATTCTGATATAGGTAGTTGTCTTCGGAATATAGCACGGTCTTAGATTGAAACATCGAGTGGGAGCTTTTTCAATGGGAGACAGTATTCTATCTTTTTCAATAGGGTATACAAATTTTGAATCTTTATTTTCTCAACTTTCTGTCTATTCGATCGTCTCGCGCTCGAACATGTACACTCCGACGCCTGACCGATTTTACGATCTCGCTGATCGTAAAATCCTACTACACCCTAACTGTGGTTCAATTCCTTTTGAAAAACGTACAGACTGCTTTCTGTTCGACGGGGGCGTTCAAACGGTTGCAGAGCGATACGTGATTGCCCTGTGGATACCCGTTCGTGGTTTCATTTCGAAGCGACGAGTACAGTCCGGCGGACATATTCGCGCAGTATTCGGTGTTTCTCGTATAACAGATCTAAGCAGCAGAATAAAAGATTCAATTTTATTATCGGTATAACTGATTTATTTCTATAAATCTAAGTATCTCTTATAATAAAAATTGAAGTCTCTGTCGCAAACCACTTCGCATTCGATATGAACATTCCTGTCGCAATTGAAATCATCCCACTTTAGGACTTTGTTATATCTCGAAGACTGCTATGCATGTTTTTGCAATCCGTTTCGACCAGATTTGACGCGGACATTAACACGTTAAACGCCACGCCGATTTTGATCGATTTTCCGTTGGGTTGTGAGCTGTGATACTAATTAAAAAACATTTGGTCCCAAAATACTTAAGAAGTTACGAAGAAAATTGTAAAGGCTTGCAAAGGAAAGTGGTATCTTTGTTTAATGCGATCTAATAGAAATCTATTAATGAATTATAAGATATTATTTTTTGAAACCGATATTATCAGTCCTCAGAAACCAACGACGCTTTGGAAAAATTTCAGCGTCAGTCCGCACGGATCGGCGTGGCGCTTAACGTGTTAAGGCCCGATGCGGACAAGCGACTTTTGTCCTTGCGATCTCGCTGGGCTTTCTTTCTTTGTTTTCCAGGTGGAAAACAACGAAGACAAAACATATATATCTTTCGTTGTTTCCCAAGTGAAAAACCGCGAAGACAAAACATATATATCTATCTCTGTTTTCCAAGTGAAAAACAACGAAGTCGAAACATATATATCTCTCACTTGTTTTCCAAGTGAAAAACAACGAAGAAACATACGTATAAAACATACGATCGAAGCGAGATCGCGCTGGCAAAAGTCGCTCGTCTCCGTCGGGCCTAACGCGGACTGCGGCGGCGCCATTTCGGCGAACGATCGGTCAAGTTTGGTCAGGGGCGGCAAAGGTGGGACGCACAGCGTGTTCTAGGTTATTGATTAGCGGATACAACGTTGCAAATACCGGCCGTCGCGAGGATCCCGCATAATTATTGCTGCGGTGTCTGGTCGCGATCGTTCGTACGCGATAGCGTCGGCTCGAGCCGTGCGCGCGTAAAACGAGCCTGAAAATTAGAGTAGGTTATAACTGCGAATTTTCGGTTAACGATCGGTTACGTGCGCGGTATAACGCTCCAGATGGTTACCGATCATGAAGCGTAACATTATGGACCGTTTATCGTGCTTGTATTTTAGAAACTTTGGATAAGACGAGCACCGTGTTCTTTTTGGTCACGCCGAACCGGATTCGTAACGCTGTGCTTCAATTGCAAACACGTTAATCGGCTCGCGAGGGTAGTAATTGCTTAATAGTCGACGCTGCGTAACGACGCCCGTCGGTGGAATCGGGAGGCGTATCGGGATATCGCGAAATACTTTTTACGTTCAACTGGAAACGAGTCGAAGTATTATCCAGCGGTGTTTATTGGAGCTTAGTCTTGTTTTGTTCCGACAATGAGAAGATCGTTGATGATCGCTTTAATAACTGAGACATTAAAGTTCGTGTATACTGCATCGCTTGTTAGAGGATGCAGTGTAACAACCGCGGACATGTTACGAATAAGCGTCTTGAATTTCGAGAGATACTTTATTTCTGAATACTTTAATTTTATATAGAAGTAAGTTGAGCAATATGTATCGATTTATACCCCTGTATTCATGTTTAATATTCGAAATTGCCGCTTCAATTTTACGTACACTGGCGGTTTTAAGTAAATTAAAAAAAAACGTAGCTTTCTTGTAATAATCGTATACACTCCTGTCCATAAGCCGTTTCAAAAATTGAACGTTTAAAAAATGTAGAATAAAGAAGCGTTTGCGCTATAATTATGAAATGAACCTATCGTTCACTCTGAATTATACCCCATTTTTATCTTCCTGGAAGTCTAGTTAGATAAGTATTTTCTTCAATACTTACAAACGCACTATAATTTCAGTAAATCAACATTCTTCGCCAAATGTTTATTTTATATTAATATATTACACTGGTAAATACATAACATCCTCTATGACAAGAGAAAAAAGAAAAAAAAAAAAATATATACTTGAGAGCAGAATACACAAAAATCCAGCTAATCTCCAATCAATCTCTATCCCGTAAAACCATAGTCAAATCCCGCTAACGAATCAGCCAGGCACGTGATGTACGTACACGTGCATGCCGGACGAGGCCGGTATCGATTTCACGAGCAGCAATTATTTTCTTCTTTTGTCGAGGACGTTTACCTCCCGTGAACTGTTCCTGGCTCCGTGGGTACCCGCGAAAGGGATGAAAATGGTGGGGTGCGATAGGAAGTAGGTAGACCGAGGTCAAAGTACGTTCGCGGTGAGAATCCATTAGCGTGGCTGAGTTAAATTAAAAAAATGTTCTCTTTGGACGTCGATCCGCTTAATTACAGCATAATTATGTTATTGCACCGTGCGATGTCCTCAAGGGTGTCGAACTTAAACAGCGACGCTCGTTCGTCGCCAACTCGATCGATGCTAGACCAGAGGACGAGTAAATTGTATACGGTGTGTAATTACTCGGAGATACTGATACAAAGATACTAGGTGTTCGTTGATTAAGAATGCAGGACAAATTGGACGGTGTAAGTATACACCTTCGGTTCGGTTCAGTGCAGCCCTATAACACGCGTAATTGTGCTAATCCGTTCGATTGCTCGGTAGAGGCACGAAATTACTCGACTTGTCGAGTTGCTCGTTTATTTTTTCGATCGATCGGCACGAACGGTTCGAAGCGAAACACGAAAAGATCGAAACGGAAGCGACTACCGATGGTCTCGAGAAAATTGAAAAGCTCTCGTGATTAGGGATTGTTTCTTCGAAAATTTCTTTCGCTTCGCCAACGAACGAAACAGTCGGAAGGGTATTGTTAAGTTTACGCTGCGAATTATCTTCCTTCGATGCGGTACTTATACTCGCGGATAATGGCGCTACCGTGTTCCTAACAATTTTTAAGCGTAAAGTCGGTGTATCGTTGTTTATACAGAAATTCCGAACTTAATATTTTCGGCGTTGTAAAAGGTACGGAGAGACGCGAAGAATTCATTTTTATCTTAGTACATTTTACTATCTTCTTTATTATCTATTCCATTTTATTTTAACGATTCCCTGCATCCTAACAGAGGATTCATAGCCGCGGATGAATAAATAACAAGTAAAATGTAATAGCACGGTAACAAATAATAAATAAAATGGAATGACACGGTAGGAAATAAATAGAACAAGATTAAAAAAAAATATATATAAATGAGGGTGCGTAACTTGCAGGTCACGTGACATTACAGAGGGTTAAATTATCCAGGAACACCGCAATCGCGCGTAATTTGAAATAGAGTTCCAGAGTCAGGTGTCGAGCGCGCATAATCTCGGAATTAAAAGTTTCACCGCGCCTAGCCGCTGGTAATTAGCCGTTCTCGGCTGGTGTACTACCCACGTTAGTATGAAACGTGTGCCGACTCATCGTCGGCGTGCCAGCTTCGCCAGGACCTTTCCCACACCGTTATTATGCCATTGTTTTATTCCACGTTGATCGAGACGTTTTTTCAGGTGGGTGAATTAACGAGAACTGGGATAATAATATTCAACGACTTCGGTTGGATGGTTGTTCGAGAGTTTGTCTTTAATATAAAAGACAACCGGTACAATGGCGAATTCTGTGGAATTATTATCTATCTGTTCGTGCGATCTTAATGTCGATAAGATCGTGGCACACTTTATCTGTTATTCTCGTATTCTTATTCTTACACGTAATTTTCTCGACGTATCCTCGCCTCCGCTTGTCGATAACTCTTTATCGATCAAAGTGATCGTAGATCGAACAGATTAGACATTAACTGCTAAGTTCTTACACGTGGATGAGTTTTCTAGCTGTTTTCACTTTTTATTAGTGGTTGGCGTTCATTGATGCTTCTTGTTCCTGCGTAAATGCAGGTGTGTTGGTGTTATTCTAGGAACTGGCACACACAGTATGTAGTTTCTCGAGTGGGTATGGGAAGATTGATAGAA
>SMSQ01002290.1:42226-59531 GCA_019453375.1 Ctenoplectra terminalis | reverse complement strand
TTTTTAACTTTTCTGTCACACGGTCCCATAGAGACTTAATTATATTCCCAAAAATATGAATTTGTACAAAATTCTGGTCTACTTATCTCCCACTCATACCCAACACTACTCTCCGTCTAATTCCAAACCACCGAGGAATTTCAAGCAGCCAACGTACCCATAAACAAAACTCCCTTCGATTCTCATAAATTCCGAACTATAGACTCAGAAATGGACGCGAAACCGAATCAGGCGCGAATCGATCGAATCGTTCACTGCGACAATTAAAAACGTTACCAAAAAGTGTCTCCAACGCGACGGCGGAGCTCGGCAAGTCGAAAGACCATTCGTCAGAAATGTTGTTGCACGGGGAGAACTATATTTCACGTAACGATGCGTTCCTGACAGAATTAATTAGAGCGCGTCGCACGCTGCGCGGCGCGGAAAAGGAGAAAACGAAAACGAAAGAACGAGAGAGGAGTAGAAAAGAATAAAAAAAAAAGGAAGGAAAAAAAGGAAAAATTGGAATTCCTGGCCGAGACGGAGGACGTTAAAGCGACCATGGGGGGTGCTTTTCACTCGCAGCACGACGAAACAAAAGCAGAAGCCATCGGAGAGGACTGATTAATGAGAGACGTGCGTGCAGAGAACGACGACAATTATGCGACTCGGGATACAAACTGCCCACGCGTAGTCTCGTTGTCAATGGAGGCGCGTGTGTTATCCTCTGTCTCTTTTTTACTCGCAGAAAATAATCGTGAGACTCGTGTCTGTCGACGATAGCCCGTCATTCATGGACACGCGTGACGAAACGAGACTTCCTCTCCTTGCAGCGATTTATCAAACCCTTTGAAATCAAGTCGTGCGGATTTGATTTTGTTCGAGGGGAACGGGAAAATGTTTTTTTTTTTTCTTTTTTAATTTGGGATATTTGATTTAATTCGATATTTGAGTGATATTAAATAGTCCGGTAACTAATATTCCATGTGTTCAATTTTAGATGGAGAATGTTAACGCTTACGTTCATTTTAATGTTGAAAATTATTTATTTTTTATTTTTTTTAAGCAGCTCTTGAATTTCTTTTTCAAGAAACTTGCTTTGAATTGAATATCTTTTTCAATGATGGTTTCGGCTGTTCGTCAATTTTGAATATTTTATTGATTCAAAAGTGTAGTGGTGGGTATAAGTGGCAATTGGTTGGATCAAGCTCGTGGATAGGTTCGAAATTGTAATATTGCTTCCAGAAATTGTTTCTGTATGCTCAGATAAATTTCTGTGAGGAAAATGTAAAGTCTCCAGGGAGTTATTTAATATTATCAAATAGGATACAGGTATATTTATCTTGAATAAAGTTATACTTAGTATTGTAAGCTACTTATTGTGAGTTTCTGGAATACTTTCACGAGTAACTCGCCGAAATAAAGATCGTCACGTTTAACCGTTCAAGTGCGAAGAAGCGATATCTCCTTGTGTTGTGCCAGAAATTTTGCGCTATATGTAAACAAAAGACTTGGTGGAATTTGTGCAGCAAAACACTCTTGTAATAAGTGAGAATAAAAAATATTGTTGTTAGAATAAAAGACTACTTTTTATACAGTATAATATAAATATAATATAATATAATATAATAATTAGAGTAAATTGCTATCGTTTTTATTATTTTCCACAAAAAAAACTACGCATTTTATTCCGCACTTAAAAAATTTTTCAGCACTCAAACGGTTGATTGTCATTAATTCCCTTCATTCCCAAAAACGTCCTCAAAGCTTGTAAAATCAAAATAAATTTGCTATTAAACTCCGTATCACTCGATAACTCTTTAAATAATATACCAAACGCCATAACAGGTCTACAGGAATAACAAACAACAAATTTGTAACCGTATTCCAAGTAACACAAATCTATAGCGATGACAAATTTGACGAGAAAAATATGACAAGCAGAAATTCTCCTAACACGGACCACTTTTCCACGTTTAAAATGTATTCTTCGAAGTTTTCTTATGATCCAGACAGCGCAGTCAAGACCGGACAGGACAATGGCGTGTCTGGTATAATACCAGACTTGGAATAATTTAAATACGTGAAGGGGTATTCAGTCGGGACTCGAGGCTAGTTGCACCTTCTGTTCGCGGAAGAAGGAGAATCCGAGATTATACGGAATAGAGGGATGCTATCATTGAGAATTTCGGCCGACGAAATGGACGGAGCTCACGAGAATTTACATAATTCAATCCCCATCCGACGGAAGCTCGAATTGACGATCTTATCGCGTAGCTCTCGGTCGATGCTCGCCTTAAAGTGGCTGAACAAGAATTATCTGTTCGTCTTCTAAGCTACCCGATTTCCCGTGAAAATTCACTCTTAGCGTTTAAGAGAGGCACAGCTTGCTTCATTATTTAACTTTATAAATAATTTTCAGTGGAACAGAAATTCTTTACCGTAAGATACGTATTTAATTTTTTTTAAATACGCGATCTGTGATACGTGATCTGTGATACGTGATCTTTACTTCAAATTTTCTTATAAATGATACTGTTCCTAATATTGTGGGAATGGTAAGTCTGAGGTGAGAATGTTTAATCTGGACTGATAGAGGTGTGAATAAAGAGTGTTTGGGACAGTGTGATCGAAGTGCGAGAGACGAGTGTTTGGGCCGAGCGATAGACGTGCGAGAAAAGAGTATTTGGACCGAGTGACAGGGAATATCGTGTGACCCAGGAATTTCTGGGAATGCCTGAGCAGAGTGAAAGAGATTGAGAAATAGAAGAAGAGAGAATCAGGGAATAAATGAATGGAGAAAATGCGCGTGGGGGTAGTCAGAGGTTAGTCAGAGTTGAGTGAAGGAGAGTCGAGAGTCTAGAAGAGTGAGTCGAGTAAAGAGAATTAGAGAGCGAGTATTGTAATATTGAGTATAGTTATATAAATAAATAACAGCCAATAAATAGTTATTGTTCATCAGACAGTGTCTATTGGTGAGTCTTTATTGAGACACCCGGCAGCAACCTAAAATCGGTACAATGTAAATAATTAATTTCAGCGATTAGGATCTTTTATATTTCGTATAAAAAATGCTCTCCGTTTTAAATTCTTTTCCTCTCTAAAATAAATATGAAATCTCTTTGTACGTCGGTGCGTGTAAAATGTTATTTCTATCAGGTCTGAATTTGATAAATTATTTTTACACGAAGGAACTGTGGAAGTAGTCGAACAATTTTTAAATAAGATCGTTGTAAACGTGTAGTAATAAAATTAGTCAACTGTTGAGAAATGTGTATAGAATTCAGATTGAATTATTTTGATTACGAGCGATTGAAACTTTATTCTATTTTCAAATAAAAATACAACTCACGTTTTACAATTTACTACCATCGTATAAGTTTTCGGTAAAAAATGAAAGTATCGTACCACAGTCTACAGAAAAATCATAATACCAATAATAAAGGAGCAACATAAATAAGAATTATTATTACTGTTGTATAAGTTGCACATTGCATAAGAACGTAAATCCAATTCTATAAATTATCAGATAGTCTACCAGTTGTACAACTTTTACTCCGTAATTTTTCTAACAGGGTTTCGGCTACAAAATAAAGCAATTACCGCAACAAAGCCAAGAAATGGTAATCGCATCGCACAGCATCAAGTAGGAACAGCATTGGATCGTACAATTTTCGTATCACGAATGTAGGATGGAAACATTACGGACAAGGTGTTGTCAGGATATCACGGGTAATATATCTCACGCAAGATAAACTGCATACTTCCACGGTATACCTACGTCACAATCCTGGCCGTACTCTAAACTTACACAGATACTATCGCTGGGGGAGAAATTCACTGGAGAAACCCGAGGAAATATTTTTTAATCAGCAAGAAAAAACAAGTGTCGTAAATGCGTTTAATTTCTCGCTCGCGGAAGGATAAATCATTTTTTACGAGGGAAGTAACACCTTTTGCCGTGCAAAAGGAAGAAGATATTTTTTATTCGGATTATTAGGAAAAGTAGAAATTATTTTATTTATGTAAATTATAAAATTATAAAATTGTAAGATTGTAAAATTGTAAAATTGTAAAATTGTAAGATTGCAAAATTGTAAAATTGTGAGATTGTAAAATTGTAAAATTGTGAGATTGTAAAATAGTAAGATTGTAAAATTGTGAGATCGTAAAATAGTAAAATTACAAAATTGCGAGATTATAAAATAGTAAAATTTGGAAACTAAAAGAAAGTTTAAAAAGTAAAAAAAATATTAATTATATTTTGCAGCTTAAGAATTAATTCAAATTCAGTTTCGATATATTTTTAAAACTAATACAAATTGGATCGATAAAAATTACCGGCTTGAATATGTTCGCAGTTATGAAAATCAGAGAAAAATTTTGGCTATTGTATAGTTTTAACAATTTCTTCTTTTTTTACATATAAAATCATTTAAAAAAAATGTTTCTCTTACGTAGTTCAAAAAAAATATTTAAACCGCCAGTTTTCATTCACCTGTATATTTGAAGCTAAAATTTTCTATACGTTCATACAAATTTTATGGAAATTAATTAAAGAGAATATTACTGAATAATTATTTTTTTTTACAATGCAATTAATCTACATAAAAGAATAATAAAATAAGTACCTAGGGATTAAAAGAAAATTCTTCAAGCCTGTCCACTGGTAACCACCAGAATATCGAGAAACTTCATACAAAGGTCGCCCGAGAGCACCCAAGAACTCGAGCAAGCAGAAAACGGAATAATTTAACAGTTTCACAGAGAAACGGTAAAACGATAAAACAAAAAAGGAAAGAAATTAAACTCCACGAAATATGCGGGAAAAAATATAAAGTTCCACGGTTGGTGTACACGCAGTCAGGTGTCCAACGAGACAACAGAAAGAAGAAAAAAGGAGGAAACAATGGAACAAAAAGAGCCACTGTGGAATTAAAATACCTGTATAAAATACAAGAAAAATTCCAACCGTCCATGTACAAAGTGAAAATATTATTTGTTTTACAGAATCCAAGTGCGACAGTGGTCAACACTAGAACTATCGAATCAAAATGACCGGTTTTGTAATTTCTCATAGAAATTCTATGAATTTACAACGATGCATTTTTTAGGATTTCTCACGATTTTCCGAATAAAATATTGATAAAGATTTATTTCTTTTATATCGCATATTTTTTTCGTATACCTATCATTTGAATTTCTTCCGTAAAAATTGGTATACTTCAATTTGTTAGGTGTGTCATTTATTAGTCTATAATTTCTCCGTAGACAGAACTAAAAATTAATCGAAAGAACTAATTTTAGTTAGATCGATTTCGCTTCTTACAAATGCAAGTACGATATAATGTGTTTTTAATAAAAATATAAAGATGCGTTAGAAAGAAAAGAATCCTTAAGAAAATAAGTTATTACGTCCAAAGTATCGGTAATTCGCGTGACAAGGTAACTCGTCTTTCTCGGTTAACATTAAATTAGATTAATCATCAGTTCTACTATTAAAGTACATCTCGAGTTTCGTTCTGGTACTTCGTAATAGATATACCCGTTCGCGCGCGTAACAAGCGTGTAGAAGCGAGTAGTACACCGAGTACCGTTCATCTTTCTTCTCGTCACCCTTGGAGCACGGTGTAAGAAGGTTAACGACTGTCGAGATTAAGCGTGGAATATTTCCTGGGTTTCAACGTTACAAAAATTTGTTCGATAACGAACGCTAGTGTTGGCGACGATTAAACATCATATCTAGGGGAGAGTTACTTAAATCGCGTGGAAATTAATTTCCGTGAAAATTAACCCTTCGGAAACTTTTTAAAATTCTACAAAACTACTTTTACAATTTAAAATTGCAGCTTTGAAAGCAAAAAAAAAAAAAAAAAAAAAATTATAACTAGTTTAGATAATTTGCTTTAAAATAAAAGAATAAAAAGAAAAAGAAATTTAATTCACGAAAATACTGAATTTAACTCGAAACTTAACCTCTGAACAAAATTATGCTGTATAAAATAAGAAATATTATATATATAAATTTTATATTTAATATTATAAAATAAATCTGTGAAAAGCATTTTTGAATATCTATTTCTATATGAATTTTTTTAATTACTAGTTAGTGGACAGATTTAACCCTTAGCGCTACTTTGGCTCCGCTACGGAGATATTTTGTTTTCAACACGATCACGCTCAATTTTCAAAGATATCGCGCCATGATGATTTACAAAATTAAAAATTTATGTTTCGTTTGCGACAGGGAAAAGGATATCTGTAAAATAAGTAAAAACAAGTACTTTCACGAGCAATAGTAATTTTTCCCGTTCAAAATAAAACTTCTTTGTATTACTTTCTTCAGTGATAAAGAATCGCACGGAGTGCAAAGGGTTAAAGAATTTTTGTTCGATCCCTAGGTATCTATTTTATTTTTGTTCTTTTATGTGTATTTAATTGCACCGGACGAAGTAATGATTTTGTAATATCTTCTTTAATTAATTTCCATAATTTTGTAGGAGCATTTATAGAATTTCTGAGCGAACCGAAATGAGATTAGGTACCGTACCCTAATGTAATATATGAATATTATGTGGAAATTCACTTTCTAAAAATAGTTTCTACAATAGCGAGTAATCTGTGGCATGAATAGAGATTATTAACCCTTTAACCCTAGTCGTGTCAGTCATGGGCTAAGCTAGATACGCTCGACGCTAATGGTACAGTTACTCCATGCAGTCGAAATTCATAATTTACTTACACTGCTATCAACAAACATAATATATTGTAGAACGTTATCGCTCGTTGATCCGTATTTATGAATAAAAAGTAACGATTTCTAGTGGCCTCATTGATATTCGTTAATTGATTCAATCTCTGAATGAACAACACGTAACATTTTTCTATTTGAGAACTTCATTCTTCTCGAAGAGTTTTCTTATCATTGGCTTTACTAATTAATAGATTGTGGATTTTTATGCATTTATGGGAAATTTAAATGTGCAAAGTTACGTAGAATGCATGTAGTATGGAAAAGATAAACGGGATATTAAAATTATAGCGTTTTTTTGGAATACCAGGAAGGTGAAATATTTTCTACCGAAGTTTTATTTTGTTTTTTTATATTCTCAAATATATTAATTTGTATAAATAGTACGTAGTTTAGTAATTGGGAATGGGTAGAATATTTTTCTTTTTTACTAAAATATTATATATAAATATTAGAAATATTATACAGAAATAATAATAATTAATAATAATATTAATATTATTATTAATAATAATATTATATAAATATTATATATTAATATTATTATTAAAAATAATAATTATGGTATATTATATTATATTAATATATAATATTTATATAATATTTTATATTAATATATAATATATAATATTTATATAATATTATAATATCAAAATTTCTCTCTTGATATAAAAATTTCTAATGGCTTACAATTTTAATTTCAATTTGAAAATTTTTGAACTAATAATTACCATAAATAGACGCAACACGAAAAAAAATATAAACATTATAATGCTCTCTATAATACTTGGTAAGTGAAATAATTTCCTACAGAATTTATACCTTATAACATTCTCATGAATATGAATACCCATAAAAATCCACAGTTTGCTAACAAATCTCACTACAATTAAATCGACAAAATAGTCATTAAAATTAATCATAGTGACATTAATCCCCATAATTATCCCAACATAATTTAACCTAACAAAACACCCATCCACAATTATAATAGCTATCAAGAAATCTAATTAAAATTATTCCAAGATTGAAGTAATAAATCACGAAAAATTAACATAAAATTCTATAGAATTTAAATAAAAATACCTCACCGGTATCCCACGGCGCGTTTCAAAATTCCCATCTATTTTCCATACGGTTCCCATAAAACAAGCTCTTTCGTCTAATCGACCAGTCGAGCAACACGATAACCGAACAAATTCCTCCCCGAACAGCTTCGATCTCCTCCAACTGCACGCGTTTCAATACCACGTTCCCCTACAAATTAATTTCATCGGGGGAGTCCCTTAATTTTATGCAAATCACAAAATTAGGCGAGCATCTAGCTCAATGGAAGTTAGAAAGGCTCTGTCGATGAGTCACGGTGAACGTTAAGAATGCTGTCGTAAAAGCGGCGTCGTGACGCTGAAACGGCGCAGCAAGGGTGAAACGAAGAGAATAAGGATGCAGATCTCCTTAATTGACGCTTCCGGTTCGACCGTTTCCGCGTAAGATATTAGCCGACAATTATGGTTGCGTGTCATCGACGCCGCTTCGTGCGCACGCCATTGCCAATCAAATGTCAATTAACGTTAATTTGTTTTTTTTTTACAGCTCGATAAATGGTTCACCCGTGGTGGAAAAGAATATTTTTATTTTTCTACAGGGTTTCACGAGTCGAGAAGAAAATTACATTTCTTTATTCAATTAAATTGGTGTATCGCTGGTATGAAATATTGAACTTACGTCGTGCGTTTGAACTCGATGGTAGGTATGTGTACCTAAAGTACCGAAAGGGTTTTAACACTAGAACTACCGACAATTAAAACATACCGAACTATTTTATACCGAAGAAATCAAAATGAAAGGTGTACAAAAAAAATGTATAAATTAAGGGAGACAAAGCTTTATTTATATTTTTAATAGAAAGTCACGGGAAATGTCCCTAATAGCACCATAATTAATTTATAAAACTTCTGTAAAGAATCATGAATGGATCATTTTGACCACTTCGGTAGTTCTAGTGTTAACCCTCTATGGGACCNGAAATCTAATTAAAATTATTCCAAGATTGAAGTAATAAATCACGAAAAATTAACATAAAATTCTATAGAATTTAAATAAAAATACCTCACCGGTATCCCACGGCGCGTTTCAAAATTCCCATCTATTTTCCATACGGTTCCCATAAAACAAGCTCTTTCGTCTAATCGACCAGTCGAGCAACACGATAACCGAACAAATTCCTCCCCGAACAGCTTCGATCTCCTCCAACTGCACGCGTTTCAATACCACGTTCCCCTACAAATTAATTTCATCGGGGGAGTCCCTTAATTTTATGCAAATCACAAAATTAGGCGAGCATCTAGCTCAATGGAAGTTAGAAAGGCTCTGTCGATGAGTCACGGTGAACGTTAAGAATGCTGTCGTAAAAGCGGCGTCGTGACGCTGAAACGGCGCAGCAAGGGTGAAACGAAGAGAATAAGGATGCAGATCTCCTTAATTGACGCTTCCGGTTCGACCGTTTCCGCGTAAGATATTAGCCGACAATTATGGTTGCGTGTCATCGACGCCGCTTCGTGCGCACGCCATTGCCAATCAAATGTCAATTAACGTTAATTTGTTTTTTTTTTACAGCTCGATAAATGGTTCACCCGTGGTGGAAAAGAATATTTTTATTTTTCTACAGGGTTTCACGAGTCGAGAAGAAAATTACATTTCTTTATTCAATTAAATTGGTGTATCGCTGGTATGAAATATTGAACTTACGTCGTGCGTTTGAACTCGATGGTAGGTATGTGTACCTAAAGTACCGAAAGGGTTTTAACACTAGAACTACCGACAATTAAAACATACCGAACTATTTTATACCGAAGAAATCAAAATGAAAGGTGTACAAAAAAAATGTATAAATTAAGGGAGACAAAGCTTTATTTATATTTTTAATAGAAAGTCACGGGAAATGTCCCTAATAGCACCATAATTAATTTATAAAACTTCTGTAAAGAATCATGAATGGATCATTTTGACCACTTCGGTAGTTCTAGTGTTAACCCTCTATGGGACCGTGAGACGTAAAAGTTACAAACTGATGTATCTATATTTTAAAGAATTCATTTTGTTTAGTTATCACTGCGCTATTAAATTTAACTTTAAACACCACGATTCATCTACAATAATTATTAGTTAAAATAGTTTCAAATCAAAGTGAAAAACTATGATCAATCGTAATTTTTTCTCCAATAAGCACATAAAATTTGGGTTACAGAGGGTTAATATTAACACGTTGACCGGCACGTCGAAATCGCATGTTTCGTTGAGGACACCACAGTGATAGAAGATTTGATAAAAATGAATCTCTCATTTTTGATCTTCGAATAAAAATTTTTAATTATTGAATAGCCCACATTTTATTTCAAAGTATTCTCTAATCAACGATGATGTTCAAAATTCATTAACTGTCAATGTTCGCTCAACTTTTACGATTATAAACATTTGAAGTACTCCAGTCACCGATGATCAACGTGTTAACGATCACTTGGAAAACTTCGAAATTTTTTAATATCTATGATAGTGGAATTTTTATAACGAATAACTGAAATTTACAATATTAAATCGCCTACTATGAGAAAATTTTGTAACACACAAGATAGTAAAATTTTAACATCAACTAATGGTAGTTTGAAATGATAAACATCGTAAGAAAGTCTTAATGTATCTAGGATTGTAGAATTTTGAAAAAATAGAATTTTAAAACTGTAGAACTTTAATAGCGATTAATAGAAATTTGAAATACCTAATTTGCTTACTATAGTAAGAAGTTTGTAATATTTAAAATAGTTTTATTAACTATTCTGATCGACAATATTGGTTCGTATCAAAGAGATGAAATTTTTTAATTTTGTGTCGCAATATCAAAAACAAATTGCGATGCGTGGACTCTGCAACGAACGTAAAAAAAATATTCGATCAATTATTGCAGCCAATACTGAGGGACTGGTTCCATTATCTCGAATAACAGGGAATAATTAAAGCTTCGCCAGTAGTCCGTACGAACGAGACATCGAAGCTCGAATCAATACTCCCATAGCAGACTCTGGCACGCATAAATCGTGGCTTAATTTGAATTTATGACATCGCAAGGGTGAACAAGCGACCCTGTAATAATGCCTTTACGCCTTATGGTCGTGGATGTATCAACGTCTCCTTTTCAACGAGCTTACATTCGTTTTCTCGGAGCAAGCGTGGAGTAAATTAAAAATTGGTAATGAAACAAGCTTGCAATTAATTGTAGAATAATTTTTAATATTAGATTTTAGGAAAATAGAAATTGTTGTCTTAATTCAGAATAAAATTGTTTTTAAAGTGCACTGATTTTATATCGTTGTGAAATTTGAGTTTTACGCGTCGCGACATTTGTGGAATTGGTTTAGTTGTAAATGATAATTTTGTACTGAAGTTTTTAATTTAGGAAAAAGAATTGTAAATGATAACTCTGTTTGACAATATTAAATCTAGGAAAAAGAATTATAAATGATAAGTTTATTTAAAAAAAAGAATTAAATTTAGGAAGAATTCTAAATAATAATTCTATTTAAAAATATTAAATTTAGGAAAAAGAATTATAAATGATAACTTTGTATTAAAAAAAAAAAAGAATTAAATTTAGGAAGAATTGTAAATGATAATTCTGTTTGGAAATATTAAATTTAGGAAAATGAATTGTAAATGATAACTCTGTTTTTAAAATATTAAATCTAGGAAAAATAATCATAAATGATAACATTGTTTAAAAAAGAAAATTAAATTTAAGAAGAATCCTCCTTGATTCACAAACAAAAGATTTTAATTGAATAACGATCAAGAGGAATGTATCGCATTAATATTCCGATTTTTATATCCTGTTATCTGCCTATTCCATGTCATCTGTATTATCACAGCCTATTACAGCTATGTTTATCCACCGAACACAATTACATGCACTAGCCATTTCAGATAGCGAACCTAACAATTAACTAAAATAATTAATCCTAAATAACAGATTCTACACAATTTACTAAAATCTCGCATTAAAAATTCCAATTAATTAAAACCAACCACCTCGCTCTCCCTTACAAAATAAAATAATGCTCGCTATCAAACATTCAACACTTCAAAATACAAAAAAAGTTATAGAAATGCGAGTAACACTAAATTTACGGGGATTAATTGGACCATTTTTACGGGTACGTTAAATTGCACATTTTTTGTAATAAAATTAGTTCATTTTATTTTAAATTAATAGATTTCTTACATTTTAATTCTATTTTGAGCGTGCACTTTCCACACACATAATTACCGCGCTTCAGCACGAAGTTAGAAATCTGTCAACTCGACGGGTTCCGTAAATCTAGTGTTAACAAGTACAAGGTGAATTTTCAACGATTTTCAAGTAGCCAAAAGGAGAATGAATATTAACTGCATCTAATTTCGCTGGTGCGCATCAAAGAAGCCACGTGAATTAATCTCTCTGGCAATTCCTCGAGATAAATTAATTAAGTCGAAGCAGCAGAAGGTGCTGAAAGGGGACCAGCAGTGGCTGTAATTGAATATGAAGCGATTAGATCGTGGCGTTACGTTTCTAAACACGGTTTACAGAGTTCAGGGTGCATCGATATTGAAATTATCGTGCTCGTTACACGGACGCGACGATATCGTGACATTAAATTATTGCTGGTACCAGATTCGCGTCGGAATTGACTTGGACGCGTGACTTTGCGTACTCGTTCGACGCCACGGCTGCAATAATTGTGGTCATTTTCCTATCTCTGTCGACAAACATTGGCGCGCAATAATGGATAAATGCGTGATAAATTGTGCGACGCTAAACAATTAATCCTTACTGGCGCGTCCGATCGACTCGCGCCGGAAATAACAGGTTTGAATTTAATTGTAAAATTGATGACGAGGTATCTTGTGCAACTTAAAATTAGAATTTTGTGTTTGATGTTGAGATATTGTAATTGAGGGTCGAAAAAGGTGTAAACTTGATATTAAAATATTGCGACTGGAAGTTAGAGTGCAGTTGATGCTGAGATATTGTGACCGAAGGTTCAAAATTGTAAATCCGATGTTAAAATATAGAAGTTAAAAGCTAAAATATTGTGTTTGATAGTAAAATATTAATATTGATGTTGGAGGTGGAGGATCGGAAAGAATAGTTTTTGTATAATAAATAAATTATATTGAAATAGGACGAAGTAACGAGAACGCGATCACGGAGAGAATTGAACTAACTTTATTAAGTAAGTATCTGTTAAACGCATGACAACGAGAAATAGATATTAATATCTTATCTCTCTAACAACTAGAAATTAGAATTATGGGCCTGATATTAAAATATTGCTACTAAAAATTAAAATATGCCTTTAATATTCAAATATTGTATCAGAAATTTGAACTATATTAATTAATATTAATATTACTTAACGTTAGAAGATTGCAACTAAAAATTAGAATTACAAGACTGATGTTAAAAAATCGTAACTAAAAATTAAAATGTGCACTTAATATTCAAATATTCTATCAGAAATTTGAATTATATTAATTAACATTAACATTCTTAATGTTAGAAGATTGTAACTAAAAATTAGAATTACAAGTTCGATGTTAAAAAATCGTAACTAAAAATTAAAAGATCCATTTAATATTCAAATATTGAATGAGAAATTTGAATCATAAGTTTGATATTAAAATACTGTACTTAAAAATCAGAACAGAATTGGATATTAAAATGTAACTAAAAATAAGAACCGCTTACACATATTTTTTTCTCTTTTTTCGTTCATTAAACCTTGATTGTTAAAGTAACCGCGTAATATTAATGAAGCAACTAATTGAAACAATAAATTTAGCAAGAAACACAAGTACATAATCTCATTTTCCTAAAAGCGTTCAGTGCAACGCTTTAGTAGAATCTTTACGTAATTCCGTTCGCAATCTCGTGCCACGAAGAACTTCTTGAAATCTCTCGAGGCGACAATTCGTTTCTTATCCAGTGGGAATCGTATATCACATGGAAGCTAAATCTCGCAATCTTACTTGTCTCCATTTCACGCTTCGAAAGTACACGATTTAATAAAAACGATACTTCCTACACAACTATCTTTAAACAAAATATACGGATAGAAGATAAGATATCTAAAAAATTCCACAATATGTAAATTATTTCCAGTTACTCATCGTAATGCTACGTTACAAACATCGTGTCATAACTTTGTACCATCGGCTCAATATTCGACCTGTAATTAGGAGCCACTAATTTGCAAGCGGTCGATACATAAATCATTGCAGACTTTTTTTTACTGACTCGCTCTTATTCAAAAAAAAAAAAAAACTAAAAAAGAAACTAAAAAAAACAGCTAAAAAAAACTCTTGACGTATCTTCTTGTTACAAGATGTGCAAAAAGGAAATTCTCGCTTAAAACAAGTCCCAATTCTTTAGCGTACCGGTAGACATCTTCTCCTGTCTCCGTTCTTTTTCCAATTTCAAAAATATTCGCATCTGTTGGAAATATTGGTTCCAGACAGGCGTCCTAACCCTCTAAATTTCTGACAGCAGGGTTGAAAGTAACAAAGATGAAGGGTGCCAGAGTTTTTGGCAAAAATAGAAGTCAGCATGTTTGTAAAGTCACACGGTCCGATAGAGGGTTAAGCTGAAGATCGATTCGTTAGTAACGGGATAATTCGTAGCTGTGGATTTTAAACCACACGATGATGCGGATGGACGTTCGAGATCGGAGAGACGCGTGAAATCTCGAAGGAGACGACGATCGTGAAAAATGGATCGAAGAATCAATAGTGCAGCGGTAACTAAACAAAATTAGTTTTTTTCAAATATAGATACATCAGTTTGTAAGTTTTAAGTCACACGGTCCCATAGAGGGTTAAGTCTTGTATAATGTAAAGATACACGAAAAGTAGAAATAAAATAATTATACGCGATTCGAGTCGCTGCATTAACACTAGATTTACGGAACCCGTCAATTTGACCTACTTCTAATTCCCGGTTTAAGTTTAACAAGTGTGCGAGCGGAAATTGTAAGCTCGAAATAAAATTTATATACGAGAGATATACTAAACGAATCTCTACTAATAAAAATTGATTGATTTGAAATAAAGTGAATTAATTATATTACAAAATATCTGTATTTTAATGTACCCATCAAAATGATCCAATCCAAGGTCCGTAAATCTAGCGTTAATCCAAGTGGTGAGTGAGAGTCACCTCTCGAGTGCAAAGGTGTTAATAGCTCGGCGGTTCAAGAAGGAGAAAATAACACCGTCCTCGCGTTACAAAAAAAAAAAAAACGAGCGTAATGCGAATAATTCCTCAAACCGAAGACGTCACGATTATACACTTTTAACAAGACACGAATTCCAACGATACGAACAAGAAAAAAACTGGAAGCCAAAGAACATTTCGCAAGGCCGCCCAAAACCGAAAAATGTTTCGTCGATACGGATTACGGAATCCACCCAACGGGACATCGCCCAATCGCAATTGGGTCAAAGAACATCGGAGGACCGCGCATAGGCGTGGCACCGTTGCACATCCTGCAACGAGATAATCGGCTAACAGAATTGCAAATGGGACCGGGCAACGAAATACAGAGTTAAAATAAAGCGGAGCAACCGCCGACGATTTTTTTATCTATTTATTTTTTTTATTTTTTCTTCTTTTTCTTTTCGTCCATCCGAACGATCCAGAACAAAAGCTTGGCCGCGAAAGAGTTTCTCGAATAGACGCGACCCGAAAGAGACCAATTTATTCACGCTCTTTGACATTACAAGCGGGCAACCCAGTTTCGAATTGACACCGCGAGTGGTTCAACTTGGAATATTCTATTTTTACGGAGTAACTCCGCGCGGTTCCGCGCGAGGAACGCTAACGCGTCGCCATTAACCGCAATTATGGCGTCGTTACTATCTGCACGATAAACGAGAATTTATACGCTTCTGAACGAGAATAGGTGGCGGTTTCTTACGCGTCTGCAATAATGTTCCACTTTCGTTTCGAACGAGTCGCGCCGCGCAAAGCAGTTGGAATTGAACGCTCGTAACGCTTATTAAGTTCATCTGAACGAACGTTAACGCCAAGCATCTGGAACGGTGTAACACAGAAAATTAAGTAAAACAGGAACACGGGTTAACAAAGTCGGTAATTCTTTTCGAAGCATTCGTAGAAGAGAAATGTTTGCGATCGTACAAGCTACCGTTACACCGATCGCACAATTTGATATCTTAGGACTTGATTAGTTGATAGATAAACAGTAACATAAATACAGTGCGTTCATGCGCTCGTACGGGTCCTAGAGTCCAGAAGTAACACAGTTTCGAGACGATCAATTTTGTTTGAAACACAGATGTTATTAACCCCTTCCGGTACGATTTAATAATGAAAAAGTGTGCACGAAATAACCACTAAATTTTTACAAGAATGAAATCTTACAGACTAACAACGATTCGGCCGTGACTTGTACCAAGAAATTCTAACGGTAAACAATATGTGATAGGGATCTGTGATATTTCCACAAGTAAAAAAGGTGTTCCAAATTCAGTACACTAGAAATTTTAAACAAAATTAATTATCATATTCAACAGTATGCATGACGAGTGTAGCTCGTCATTGTGCGATATGGCATGAAAAACCAATGACGAGCTAGACTCGTCATTTTACCGGAAGGGGTTAACTACTTGCTGGAAAGGCGTGCCACGCATGTCGAGATGTTTATGTTTCAAAATCTCGAACGATGTGTTGTACACGTTGTTGTAGATAGTTGTCGCGAAAATAAAAATGGCGTGCGTGTCGCGTCGACTGTGATCGTTCGACGAAGTACAGTTAAATACACTATACTGTACAAGATTATAGATAAACAAAATTAGAGTACTGTTTTGGTACGCGCAACAGTGAATTAGCTGCCAGCGCAAGTGGTTAACACTTGGCATGCGGTTATACTTCGTCGCCAATTTACGCGTGCAGCGGGCGTTTTCTCTTGAATCGCGCGGGAGTTTGGTGATTCAGTAAAATCGTAATAAATCGATAACTACTTCGTTTTCGTGAACGAAACTTTTTCTTATTTTACACTCAAACCTATGCTCTATGATTATTTAGAAAAAAAAAACACCATACTGTAGGGATTTTAGGTTGCAGACGGGTGTCTCTACTGATACTCAATAATGGACACTGTCTTAACAACAATAACTATTTATTAACTAATTACTGGGCTCAATGATCCAATACTCGTTCTCTATTTCTCTTTACTCGACTCTCGACTCTGACTCAATTCTCACTGACTGTTCTCTGACTCTTCTCCGACTAACCCTCGACTAACCCTCTCTGCATTTTCTCCATTCATTTATCCCTTCATTCTCTCTTCTTCTATTCTCAATTTCTTTCACTCTGCTCAGGCATTCTCAGAAACTCTTCGGTCACACGATATTCCCTGTCACTCGGTCCAAATACTCTTTTCTCGCACGTCTATCGCTCGGCCCAAACACTCGTCTCTCGCACTTCGATCACACTGTCCCAAACACTCTTTATTCACACCTCTATCA
>SMSQ01002290.1:2855-41975 GCA_019453375.1 Ctenoplectra terminalis | reverse complement strand
TTCTATTAAATACATACTTTTACCCGCGCTCCAGTGACAGATTGCAAAAAACGTAAAAGTACGTTTCCCGCATGCAATGTGTTAATAGAAAAGAATAGTTCGAAAATAGAGAAACCTGATCAATTACGTTTAATTTCGCCGTATGATTCATGATTTGAATTATTTTAGCAGTAAGCTTCCGATATATTTTATCGTTCGTTAACATTAGAACCACTGACTATTAACACGTTGCCGCAGTTTTAATTTGACGATCGTGCTCAGAAACAATTTTTTTTTCAATTCAGAAAAACGCATGAAAGAACAACTAATATGCTGTCTGGCATGCTATACCTTTTTTTTTCGATGTATTACTCGATAATTAACAAGTGTATGCATTAGAACACTTCGTACCGACGCTGTTCTTTTTTTTATCGATTAAAATATGCACGACGTCTATAGCCGTCATTTGCGGCAACGTGTTAAAATATATTTATTCCTACCGAAGAAATAAAAATGGAAGATGTGTGATAAAATATACAGTGCAAGGGAGGCAATTCATTGGCCATACTTTTAACAGAAAATTTCGAAATATTCCCAAAAATGTCGCACAGTAGATTCATAAAATTTCTGTAAGAAATTACCAATTAATCATTTCGACCACTTTGGTAGTTCTACTGATAGTTCTACCGTTAATATCTAGTGTTCCAATGCGAATATCTTATATTTACATTATTATTTCCCCGTATCGAATCATTGTATATTTTATAATTATACCGTATCACACAATTATATCGTACAATTCGAATCACATTATTACCCGTTTATTTTACAATCTCGCTACATTTTTCACAACTCCACAGCCAGCGATACTCAACGATTTCCCCAGAACTGACCAACGACACCCCTAACGCGTAAAAATGCATCGAGGTGCAGGCTCGCATGCGCATCTTGTGAGGACCCTTGTGAAACAGAAAGGGGTCGTCGAGAACGTGAAGGCTTTCAGGACGAATGGATAATCGGGAGTCCTTCCGCGTCCTATCCCCTCGCTGCCGAGTAATAAAAGACCGAGGTCCTCCCGGTGAAGAGTACCTTTTCGTGCTCACTTTTTAAACGAGGGTGCAGCTCACCGAGGAACGAGTGAAAAAAAAAAGAAGAACAAAAAACGCTGATTTTTTCACTAGCCCTTAATGAAATATTTAACCGCTTCAATAGCTCGCAATTACGTATACTTTCCACGAATTATAGCGCTCATCTACGATCTTCACCCTGATACCCTACCCTAGACGCACTGAAGATGACTCGTATCTTCCTCGACGCTGCTCGAGCAACCGTAGCAACGTTAAAAACCAGGCATTCAGCGAAAAATGTCGAGCGAACAAAGAAGAAGAAAAAAAAGAGGAACATATTTACGAGAGAAAGTGGTTAATTACGTAAATTTTTTAAACCGTACGGAAAATGACGTTCATACTTATAGAGTCATTAAGACTTCTCGCGGGACTATTAATTAACGTCAACCGGAGACGTTTCTCGGTCCCTTCTCATTCAATTCGGCGGACCATTAATTTTTCCTCTTAATTACGAGCCGCGCCTCGTAATTACCATACAGATCCGAGGGATTTAATCGTGGAAGAAAAAAAAAATATATATATATATATATATATCTGTCGTCTAGAGAGGTTTTAAGACGCCGACACGAGGTAAGAGAGAGAAAAAGGGAGGGGAAAAGGAGCGAAAGAAATCGAGGCACACACGCGTCGTCACACGAAACTTGCTTCTCTCGCGTAACGCGGGCTGAAATTGCCGATCATTAAAAGCATCCGGTCGCTGAAACGTCGGCTCCAGTCCGCCAGACCAGTTTCTACGGGCCGAATCAATTTGCAGGAGCAGAGAGTGTCGCTCCTTTTCCAGGGAACCGATCAGAAAACCGGCGATAGAGAGAGATGCACGCGCATCCGCCGATAAACACCAACAAATGACACTCCTGTTACAATAAATTATTGCCATCCGCCATCTAGGCTCTCCGTTTCCTTCGAGCGGGCAATCGCTTGGCTGTTGGCTTTGCCATTTCTTTTTTTTTTTTAAGACGATTTCAAAATTTCCTGTTTTTTTTATTCCTATAATTTTATTCTCATAATTTTATTCCCGTAATTTATCGAGGGAAGAATATTTTTGGTGTATTCGTAGCGCGGTTTGCAAGTGAGAGTATTAATTACTGGGCCAAGAAAAAATTTGGGGGTTTAGTGTTGGATTGGAGTCGCATTGGATGCGGTTTACAAGTGAAAATATTAATTACTGGACGAAGAAAAAAATTGGGTGTTTAGTGTTGAATTGGAGGCGTACGAGAAAAAAATTTGGGTGTTTGGTGTTGGATTGGAACCATATTGGACACAGTTTGCAATTGAGAATATTAATTACTGTATGAGGAAAAAATTTGGATGTTTGGTGTTGGATTGGAGCCGTATTGGACACGGTTTGCAATTGAGAATATTAATTACTGGGCGAGGAAAAAATTTGAGAGTTTAGTATTGAATTGGAGCCGTAGTTTTTGGTGTTCATGTGGTACGAGTGAAAAATATGTACGCTACCGTTCAGAGCTATTCGACCACTCGGTGTAGTGGATCAAAAAGTTTGTATCAAGATTAAAAATACCGTTAAATAGAACGAGTATGAATTTATACGATTAACATAGAAGCGTGATCTTTGTACGAGCGTAAAATAGAAATACTGCGCTAAGAAATAACATTGAGATACCGATAACAAATATATTTTGTATATTCTAGATAAACTGAAGGTGGTCAAACANTGTTTGGTGTTGGATTGGAACCATATTGGACACAGTTTGCAATTGAGAATATTAATTACTGTAGGAGGAAAAAATTTGGATGTTTGGTGTTGGATTGGAGCCGTATTGGACACGGTTTGCAATTGAGAATATTAATTATTGGACGAGGGAAAAATTTGAATGTTTAGTGTTGGATTGGAGCCGTATTGGATACGGTTTGTAATTGAGAATATTAATAACTGAACGAGGAAAAAATTTGGGTGTTTAGTGTTGGACTGGAGCCATATTGGATGCGGTTTGCAATTGAGAATATTAATTATTGGACGGGGAAAAAATTTGGGTGTTTAGTGTTGGATTGAAGCCGTATTAGATGCGGTTTGCAATTGAGAATATTAAATACTGAACATGGAAAAAATTTGGGTGTTTAGTATTAAACTGGAGCGTTATTGAATGCGATTTACAATTGAGAATATTAATTACTGAACGAGGAAAAAATTTGGGTGTTTAGTGTTGGATTGGAGCCATATTGGATGCGGTTTGCAATTGAGAATATTAATTACTGGANTGGAAAAAATTTGGGTGTTTAGTATTAAACTGGAGCGTTATTGAATGCGATTTACAATTGAGAATATTAATTACTGAACGAGGAAAAAATTTGAGAGTTTAGTATTGAATTGGAGCCGTAGTTTTTGGTGTTCATGTGGTACGAGTGAAAAATATGTACGCTACCGTTCAGAGCTATTCGACCACTCGGTGTAGTGGATCAAAAAGTTTGTATCAAGATTAAAAATACCGTTAAATAGAACGAGTATGAATTTATACGATTAACATAGAAGCGTGATCTTTGTACGAGCGTAAAATAGAAATACTGCGCTAAGAAATAACATTGAGATACCGATAACAAATATATTTTGTATATTCTAGATAAACTGAAGGTGGTCAAACAATAATACACGGTAGTGTACGTGTATACTATTGCATAAAAATTTTGGATCATTTTTTTTTTCCTTCGTCTGACTATTTTGTGATTTAACACTGGAAACACCGGCGATTAAAATATGCTTTTATTATAAATCAAACTAAACGCAGTTTAACGATAATTCATCGAATCATCCCTCTGAAACACTGGCGAAACCAAAATTCTATTCTCAGAATGGTCGAATCGCCATTCTGGTTTCGTTTCCCGTTCCTCCTTGCGTTTCTGTTGCAACGAGGTTTTCTCTAAATCGATTCCAGATGTTACCCCAAATTCCATCGAAGCTTCGAACGAAAAAAAAAGAAAAAAAAGAAAAAAAGAATATACGTGTCCCAGGAAAATTCAACGGCGGTCAGCACGTGTTGCAAAGTGAATTTCAACGAGGTGGACGAAGAATAATGCAGAGAAAGCTGCTCATAGAGCATTTAATATACAGTGTCCCGTGTATGTACGTGGCCGTCGTGAATGGACCGAACTTCTACGGAGTTTTTGCAAACGGTGCCACGTGCAGCCCAAATGTTGCGTTCAGCCTGGTGCGTCTAGGGTTTACCTTCTATATTACTGTTTCTGCCTCTGCATTAGGTTTAGGCTAATATTATTGGGCCTGGATGTACGGCTTTATCGCGATGCGTGATCACGTTTCGCGTTGTTTGGAGAAACTTCTTCGCTCGGAGGTTAATGTAAAAATTCATCATTCGTGACTTCTTTTGGTGGAATCCTTTAAATTGGCAATACGCTGCTTGGCATTGATGGTAGCAGAACTTGGAAAATGTTAATTTTAGGGAGGTTTTTTTTTAAATTTACATTTTTTAAAATACTAAATGTAAGTTACGCTAAAAAATTCTTTTGGTGAATAATCGAGATCCATGAAAAATGTTTAAAAAGAGGAGATACATGAAAATTTAGATTAGTATGAGATTAATATTATGCATGAAGTACTTTATCCCACTTAGATATAATAAGAAATCCTGGACTATTATCGTAAATAAATTCTCACCAAGACTCTAACTTTTCGAATGAATGATATATTCCTCGCATTAAAATTTTTGTTAGCTTGTGGTAATATTCGATACAACTCTTCGATATTATACTTTATGTTTTCAAACGAATAACATGTTATTTCACTATCTTGCAATTTATAACGAGTAAAAAAAAAGAATATATTCCTATATTTATATAAGTAAAATTAACAGGGTTAACTTTTATTTTAAACATTAAAAAAAAAGAAAATATTTCTATATTCATATAAGTAAAATTCCAGGGTTAATTTGTACTTCAAACATTTAAAAAAAAACTATGCGATTATTCCTTACTATCTCTCAGATTGCAACCCTATACAATTTTAAACTAAATAGTATTTAATACACATTAATATAATCATTTGAAACATTTATATAAATCAGACCGAAGCATCCTCTTTCGACGGTGAAAAAATAATATTAAAAATTTAACAACACAACCTTTCGTCATAAATTCCTAATCAATACCCATTTAATTCCACCATCCATAACAAACCATTCTTTTAAACTTAAAAACTTTTATTCCAATTAAATTCTAATTTTGATCCCATTCACATCGGTTTACCTTAATTCTCCATCTCGTTATATTTTTAATGGCAAAACAGATTTCCATTTACAAATTGAATAAGAACGCAGAAATCCGTTCAACTAAATTGATCTAAAATTGAAAGTCCAATTAAGTGTTAAGAAATCACCGAAAAGGAAACAAATTTGCGCTCAAACTAATTCCGTTCGTGGCTGAAAAGCAACTGAAAATACGCAATCGAGTTCACGAAGGCACTTTCTCCAACAACAGAGCCCTCGACCACGGAACAAGTGGTCGGTGGTCGACGCAGAGGGCTTAACAAGTTAGGGTCCTCTCGTGAAAACCAATTTCCCAGTAACTCTGTACGATTCGTCGTTTCCTCGCGTTTGAGGGACCGCCGTTGAGGATTTCTGCGGAACACCAAGGACTAAGGACCACCTACGTGGGTCTCGTGTTACGTGCATTGTCGCGTAGGTCGATGGTTCTGGGCCCATCCTGGTCTATGCCGTGAGAAGAGAGGCGACACGGTCGGATCAGAAGGAAACAGAATGCCGAGACGCTTGGTACCTGGACCAAGGACAATAATCCTGCGAATTTCTCGAATGCCTCGCCCTTTAGTCACGCGATGAAACTGAACACTTTTTAGACAATTCTAAGAAGTCACCTCTATGCAGAAATTAGGTTAACACGTTGACCGTCACGGTGGTCTTCGGTGATTGGAGTGCTTTAAATATTTATTTAATATGTATTAGTGAATAATTAATTAACCGTTTGCGGTCGTTTGTTCACTCTCGGTCAACGTGAAGAATCACTATGATCGTATGCTGCATTAGATCAAAACGATTCGTTACAATTCTCGCTTCAACATAGTTTAATGGAAACGTTACGTGTTATTTTAGTATACGAATTTCCTTAAAGAAAATAATATATGGTTGACACGTTGATTGCTGCGTGCATTTTACATGGTTTTTCCTAGGCGCCAACATGAATTTCTTATTATGCGATGTATATTACGTTGAAAAAAATATGTATATTTTACTTGTATTGATAAAATTATTTTTGCGTGTTCTGTATGGCATTAATTTCTTCAAACCATTATAGTAACAGTGGTATTATTTTAAAATTTATCAGTATTCATATTTAGTTTATTTATGTATTTTATTATTGGTCGCGTCGCCGGTTACCGGTGGCCCCAATGGCAGTCAACGTGTTAACACACGTTCAGCGAAAATAAATTCCGACAAGATCCGCATCTTAAATAAATACGACCGCCAAGGGTTAACATTTTTATTAGAAGATCAAAAATGAGAGATTCATTTTTATTAGAAGATCAAAAATGAGAGATTCATTTTTATTAGAAGATCAAAAATGAGAGATTCATTTTTATTAGAAAATGAAAAATGAGAGATTCATTTTTATTAGAAGATCAAAAATGAGAGATTCATTTTTATTAGGAAATCAAAAATGAGAGATTCATTTTTATTAGAAGATCAAAAATGAGAGATTCATTTTTATTAGAAGATCAAAAATGAGAAATTCATTTTTATTAGAAGATCAAAAATGAGAGATTCATTTTTATTAGAAAATCAGAAATGAGAGATTCATTTTTATTAGAAAATCAAAAATGAGAGATTCATTTTTATTAGAAGATAAAAAATGAGAGATTCATTTTTATTAGAAAATCAAAAATGAGAGATTCATTTTTATTAGAAAATCAGAAATGAGAGATTCATTTTTATTAGAAAATCAAAAATGAGAGATTCATTTTTATTAGAAGATCAAAAATGAGAGATTCATTTTTATTAGAAAATCAAAAATGAGAGATTCATTTTTATCAGATCTTTTATGTATCGCTGTGGCGTTCCGAGTTGTGGCGTCCTGAGCAAAACATGTGATTTCATGATAGCGCTCAAAGCGTTAAGAAATTCAGAAGCTCACGAGCATAGGAAGTGTTAAAAAATTTATCTAAAAATAATAAGAGGGTTAAACCAAAACCGAATTAATTTATTTTACAGGATTTGGAGTTAAACGAGATGACAAAGAATTGCAAGCTCAATACCGAACATCGATGTGAAATATAAAATTGTTAAAATTGGCACGTGTTATACACAGCGAAGACAACACTTACTAAATTCCTCGGGACGAGAGGTTTCGATGAAAGACACCTATGAATCACATATAAACTCGAACCATAGACCATTCGTTCGATAGCGAAGGAGCAGATCGAACATTTCACCAACCAGCATTTTCTTCCGATTTTATGTCGATCCTCCTAGAAATCTCCTATCCGTTTTATCGGGACTCCGAATATACGACGCGTCCAACTTTTTCCCTCGTCAACCTCTCAATAGCGCGCTAACGTTCAAAAATATTTCTCGAAAGCACCAGGCACTTGGCGAATTATCGATCCGCGGTTTTTCTTCGCCGGATAAAACCGGGGCATAACTTAGAGCTCGGAGACAAAGTTTATGATACAAGATGTTGCATCGTGGGTGAACAACAGTGATAATAATATAACGAATTGTTGTTAATATTCCGTTGTTTTAAATTAAATTTCCACGCTTCTTACTCAGAGCCACGCTCTGAGCCAATTATCAACCCTTTGCACTCCGCTGGCGCCGCTACGGCTACGTTCATAATTTTCTTCCGAGATTATGTTTTTAATTAAATTCTATATTTTTCTATATTTTCATCGATTCAAACGTAAATGAACCAAATAAATAAGAAATAAATAAGAAATAGTAAACATTTATAATTTTCTTTTCTCTCTCCAAGAGAACACTTTGCGATGGTCCCAAAAGGGACTTCCGCGTCCGGACTCGCATGACACACTTTCTATCTATCTAGGAAGGACATAGGTCCTGGTTTAACTCGTGTATCCCGAAATATATTTTTAACATTTTTTTTTTCAAATAAAACCTTTTTTACACATCCCTCGATACGATGTGTGATATTTTTTTAACCCTTTCAGCGCTGAGTTGTCCGACGTTAAGCGTGCGCCGTGGACTGTCCACTCCGTACGAAAAAGACTGAATTTTCATTGCAAGGTATATTGATTGTGACTGAAGTAAATTATGCATATTATGCGTTCATAACCTAAACCGAATGGTTGTGCGAGAACGCGTATATGGGTTCATAATCTAAACCGAATGGTTGTGCGAGAACGCGTATATGGGTTGATAGCCAAAATCGAATGGTTGTGTGAGAACGCGTATATGGGTTCATAGCCAAAATCGAATGGTTGTGTGAGAACGCATATATGGGTTCATAGCGCTGAAGGGGTTAAACAATCTGCAACGTGAAGATTTGGAAGGAATTGTTTCCTGTTGCACGTTTACAAACAGAGAATTTCGACATGATCCGTCCNAAAAATGAGAGATTCATTTTTATCAGATCTTTTATGTATCGCTGTGGCGTTCCGAGTTGTGGCGTCCTGAGCAAAACATGTGATTTCATGATAGCGCTCAAAGCGTTAAGAAATTCAGAAGCTCACGAGCATAGGAAGTGTTAAAAAATTTATCTAAAAATAATAAGAGGGTTAAACCAAAACCGAATTCATTTATTTTACAGGATTTGGAGTTAAACGAGATGACAAAGAATTGCAAGCTCAATACCGAACATCGATGTGAAATATAAAATTGTTAAAATTGGCACGTGTTATACACAGCGAAGACAACACTTACTAAATTCCTCGGGACGAGAGGTTTCGATGAAAGACACCTATGAATCACATATAAACTCGAACCATAGACCATTCGTTCGATAGCGAAGGAGCAGATCGAACATTTCACCAACCAGCATTTTCTTCCGATTTTATGTCGATCCTCCTAGAAATCTCCTATCCGTTTTATCGGGACTCCGAATATACGACGCGTCCAACTTTTTCCCTCGTCAACCTCTCAATAGCGCGCTAACGTTCAAAAATATTTCTCGAAAGCACCAGGCACTTGGCGAATTATCGATCCGCGGTTTTTCTTCGCCGGATAAAACCGGGGCATAACTTAGAGCTCGGAGACAAAGTTTATGATACAAGATGTTGCATCGTGGGTGAACAACAGTGATAATAATATAACGAATTGTTGTTAATATTCCGTTGTTTTAAATTAAATTTCCACGCTTCTTACTCAGAGCCACGCTCTGAGCCAATTATCAACCCTTTGCACTCCGCTGGCGCCGCTACGGCTACGTTCATAATTTTCTTCCGAGATTATGTTTTTAATTAAATTCTATATTTTTCTATATTTTCATCGATTCAAACGTAAATGAACCAAATAAATAAGAAATAGTAAACATTTATAATTTTCTTTTCTCTCTCCAAGAGAACACTTTGCGATGGTCCCAAAAGGGACTTCCGCGTCCGGACTCGCATGACACACTTTCTATCTATCTAGGAAGGACATAGGTCCTGGTTTAACTCGTGTATCCCGAAATATATTTTTAACATTTTTTTTTTCAAATAAAACCTTTTTTACACATCCCTCGATACGATGTGTGATATTTTTTTAACCCTTTCAGCGCTGAGTTGTCCGACGTTAAGCGTGCGCCGTGGACTGTCCACTCCGTACGAAAAAGACTGAATTTTCATTGCAAGGTATATTGATTGTGACTGAAGTAAATTATGCATATTATGCGTTCATAACCTAAACCGAATGGTTGTGCGAGAACGCGTATATGGGTTCATAGCCAAAATCGAATGGTTGTGTGAGAACGCATATATGGGTTCATAGCGCTGAAGGGGTTAAACAATCTGCAACGTGAAGATTTGGAAGGAATTGTTTCCTGTTGCACGTTTACAAACAGAGAATTTCGACATGATCCGTCCTGTCACCTCGTGCGCGCCATACAAACCGCAGCGACAAAGTACTGTTGTCAGAGGTGACTTAGGTCCGTTAAGGGTTAAATTTTCACACCAGTCCTTTGAAACTTAAAAAAGTTGACGAGCGCGAAGGATTAACCCTTTGCGGACGAGCGCTCTTTCGACTCTGATCGGTGGCAGGTGGATGATAATTTTGTTGAATATTTATTTGTAAGATAAATTCAACAGAGTTTTAACTTTGTATATTTACTAATATCTATTAACCCTTAGAGCACTATGGACGCATATATGGGTTAGGCGAAAATCATCCGTGTGGCCTACGCCCGCATTTATGCGTTTTCTCTAAGTCATCGGCCTGGCCTAAGGGCGCATATATGCGTTTGTCGATTTTTTCAATCAATATACCGCAATTTTCGTGTAAAATTAATACAGGGGCGCAAAATATCCGCAACGTAGAAGCATCGCAGGAGGAGGAAGGAGAAAATCTGTCGATTTACCGTTTAGGTTAATTGAAAGGCATTTTCTGTCGAAATGCGAGAATCGTGCGGGTGCAAAACAATTGACCAGAAGAAAGTGTGTTGTTTGCGTCAAAAGTAACAGAAGGAGCGATACGCGATACGAATGCAAAAAATGCGATGTCGGCCTATGTATTGATAATTGTTTTGAAATTTTTCACATGCAATTAAATTATTAATTCCTGTTGACGGTCAAATTTTATGTTTTAAAATGTTCATGTTTATAATACACAATTTTTATACTGAAAACTAACAGTCTTTAATTATTTAACCTTCTGCAAAAGAATTACTATAATTGATTACTTTTTGCGCCTTGAATAGTCACTTCAGTGTGGCAAAAAGTATTCCGGCCCCAGCGATGGTCAGCGCTAGCCGCGCCCCGTCCCTACGGATGGTTTTGGCCAGGAGTATTCAGGGCTCAAAAGGATAATGATATTTTACAAAAATGACCTGGAATGGTGTTCTTAGCTTGAAGGGCTAAGGAAACGCCAGACACTCACCGAGTGCCATAAACCAATACCTGACCCTTGCAAGGAAGGCGACCGCAATAGTATACGCGACTATTTCTAAAACATTAAAAATATATGTATACTATACTGTATGATAACGCTTATTTTTAACAAATTTCTATATGGAACGAGATTATAAATTGAACATCTAAATAATTGGACCAGAAAATAAAATAGAAAACGGACAAATGGTCGACGAAACATCGCATTGGCGTCTCGTATTCGTTTGTCGCCGTGGAGGCGACGATTCAACTTAGGAATCAAATTATAATGCCGCCGCAGTGGCGACATTCGCCCGCAAAGGGTTAAATTTCCGAACATCCACGATGAAACACCTTGTACACGAGCTGCACGTTTTATTTGCTCGCACTGCTCGCTCCCCCGAATTATCCGGGCAAACATTCGTCTGCATAAACATTGCGCCAGTCGTTAAAATGCATATGAATCCTTGGCTGGGACCGTAATGCATAGGTTGGACGTCGAGCCCGTAACAGATTGTGACAATAGCCTCGCCGTGAGGCACGCCGTCATTTCGCCACGAAAATCACACACCATTATCGAGTATCACCGTCTACTCGAGGCCACGCCGTTTCAATAATATCAATTTGTAACGTGTTACAGGGGAGACGTGCGTTCAATCGTGGATACCTCGATTTATAGGCTGGCTAATCGCGGTCGAGAGTTTAACCCCTTTATTTGCTAGCCACGTAAGGTTCGAGTTAGACGCCGTGGTCTTCCACGCCTTTTCGTGGCTGCCTGGATGTTAATTCATGGGTGGCGCAACAGAAATAAAGCGTTCAACGCGAATGGAGGTAAAAATTTACGGTAATATCGCGAGCTTGTACTTATACGTGCGCTGGAAAGGTTTTGCATTCGAGAACGTGTTTCCGTGTGATAGGTTATTTAGTAAGTCACGCGAGTATTTTTTTTTTAAATTGAAAACGGAATAAGAAAATTGATTGGAATAGGAATTGTAAATTTTCTGTTAAGTGTAGGAGAATTTATGGATGATTGATCTTTGAGGGTATATTACTTCGTTTCGTTACTTTGTGAAAGGGAAAGATCAATTTTCTTGTATTTTTATAGATTCATCGTTGAAAGGTTTTCTTATTTGGTACAATTCTTAATTTATCTTTCTAGAAATTTTTAGGAAGAGATCAAAATCTGAAGTTAAGGGGCCAAAAGAAATCAAAAGAAATGAAACTTCAAAGCTAAGGAACCAAAAGAAATGTAACTCCATAGCTAAGAAATCAAAAGAAATAAAAATCCAAAGCTAAGAAATCAACAGAAATCAAAATTTGAAGTTAAGAGGCCAAAAGAAATAAAAATCTAAAGCTAAGGAATCAAAAGATATCAAAATCCAAAGCTAAGGAACTAAAAGAAATGAAACTCCAAAGCTAAGGAATCAAAAAGAATCAAAATCCAAAGCTAAGAAATCAAAAGAAATCAAAAGAAATCAAAATCTAAAGCTAAGGAATCAGAAGAAAACAAACTCCAAAGCTAAGGAACCAAAAAAAAAATTAAACTCCAAAGCTAAGGAATTAGAAGAAATCAAACTTCAAAGCTAAGGAACCAAAAGAAATGAGAATCCAAAGCTACGGAATAAGAAAAAAATGAAAATCCAAAGCTAAGGAATCAAAAGAAATTAAAATCCAAAGCTAAGAAATCAGAAGAAATTAAACTCCAAAGCTGAGGAACCAAAAGAAATCAAACTCCAAAGCTAAGGAATTAAAAAGAATCAAACTCCAAAACTAAGGAATTAAAAGAAATCGAAATCCAAAGCTGAGGAATCAAAAGAAATAAAAATCCAAAGCTGAGGAACCAAAAGAAATAAAAATCCAAAGCTATGGAACCAAAAGAAATAAAAATCCAAAGCTAAGGAATCAAAAGAAATGAAACTCCAAAGCTAAAAAATCAAAATCCAAAGCTAAGAAATCAAAAGTAATAAAAATCCAAACCTACCGATCAAATCCAGGAATTAAAACATCTAAACTAACTTAAATCGTGCGTATTTATCGGAGTGTTCCTGTTCTCAAAAGCTCCATCAGCACTTACGCAGCATTAAGAGGTTGCACTCTGTCAGCATACTCGATGCGCGTAGCCAAGTATTACGTTACAAGCAGGAATGCACGCAGAGGGAAGAAGAAAAGAAAAAAAGCAGCGATGAAAGGAGAGAAGATGTGCACGATAATAAAAAGTCGATGGTAACCACTCGGAATCAATACTTCATGATGGACCATAGCCATATACGCGTACAGCTCCAACGGTTTTCTGCCACGATGCTTGGTATCAGTGCAATCGTTACACTTTTTTTTCTCTTTGACAGCTGACAACCAACAACCATCTCTTTCTGTCAGTCGAGCAATTTTAATGGAATGTTTGTTCCCCGTCTGCCATTGAAACGTCTTCCAGCACGTTCGATTTTGGAACCGTGAACGGTGTTGAAAACGAGAATATCAATTCTCAACTTCAACCCTAACCAACCCTTTGAATAATCCTCTAAATTTAAAGCGAGCCATCGCTACCCCACTCGCCCTATATTCCGCAGCGGACAGAGCTTTAGCAGCAGCCCAATACTTGTTTACCTTACATCAAACACGAATGTCCCTAATAAAGTCGTGTATACTAAATATACAGAGAGACAAAAAAAAAGGATACTCAGAAGTGGACCCTTGAAACTTTCCAAGATACACAAGCAAGTCGTACACGAGCCCTCTTTACGTGTCTCGCGGTTGCTCGACGAAAAATCTCCTTTCCGTGGACGTTTGGAGACGAAAAACAAACGAGCGTTTCGTCCAGATTTCTGTCGCAGGGTGTGCACCAGAAGTTCTTGGCCTCGTAAAGTAGAGCACCATGGTATCCAACGTCGTTAAATCGACCTAATGCGCCTCTAAGTCCAGACATCTCCAATTTCAAAGCGAAGCCACCGCGACAGAGCCCTCGCTCGTCGCTGTTTCCTTCTCTGATTTTCAAGCAGCGCCATAATCGTGTGTAAACACAAGGGGCTGCGCTACTGGGTTTCATTCATGCACTTGCCGTGACTCCCCCCCTTTTTTTTTTCTTTTTTTTCAGCAGCCAAGTGCTCGTGGGAATCGAAGTAGGGGGTTGAACCACTTTTTCTTCCCTTAAGAAGGGGTTGGAGATAGTTGAGCAGCGATAGTGAGACGTTGGGTGACATTTTTTCGTTTTCTTCTTTTTTCTTCTTTTTTTTCTGTTCATGCGCGTAGGAATTAGGTTGGGGATAATTGGGCCAGGAAGTTGTCCAATCGTGAAACTTTTCAGGTGGATGATTTTTGTAATTTATTCGGTACATAGAATGTTGCATTTTTTTTTTGTTTTTTATTTTTGCTCGTGGTTAGGCGAGTTTGTTGCATTGGTAATAATTGTGACGCAAGTTCAGATTTTTTTATTTTTTATTTCTAGTTTCTTAAGGGAACTCGTAATCGAAAGAAGATTCTTCAAAATTCTTTTTCTTTCACTTACGGTTACGAAAATACAGTTCTTTCTGAATAATTTAATGCTGTTTTTCTTAATTCTCAATGTCATTTGATTCAACGTTTCAATAATCTAAATAGACCGCCATTATTTTTCTTAAATGAAAAATAATTTTCCCGCAAAATTGTTATTCTCGTCATACACGCTAAATATAAAAATTTGGAAAATGTCTACACTGGAAGAAAAAAGAATTATACATCAGTATTCGATTCGGAACAATTTTTTATCCATCGCATGTTTTTTCTGAGAGGTTTATTAAAAAACCGTGCGCTTAATTTATTTAGAAAAAACTGATAGCGTGATACCATGATACCGGTGATACCACGATTCATCTATAGCAATTATTACTTTAAGAATTTTCGAATCCAAGCGAAAAACTGTAATTAATCGTAATTTTTCCTCTGATAAGTAGACAAAATTCGGGCTATAGAGGGTTAAAATTTGATCAAAATTGTTTCAATGATTTAAAAAAAAAAAATACCCGTTCCATGAAAGCAAGACTAGATTATCAGTCCCTTTAAATTGATTTAAAATTAGAAGAATTAGAAAAATTCAATCCTTTTACAGTTTCTATAAGTAACGGTTAACCAACATCCATTGATTAACCAATTGTTCGGTCTCTGTGCAGAACGCGCCGTGTAATTTATCCGAGGAAAGAGGTAACGCCTATGCATAATAATGTTCCGAGGCGTATAATAAAGTTTAAACAAGCCCCGTCCGAATGCAAAACACTCGGTGGTTTTCAATTGCGGTTACGCCGAAATTAATATGATTATTGCGAATTTCGCGGTGCCATCGAGGCCAGAATTAAGCGAACCACAGGCATTTCTGGTAAAGGAGAAACAGGTATCAACCGTGCGACGAACCGGATCACCCTCGATAGGACTTCCGGTTAACCGAGCCCTCTAGCTTCCGGCGAGGAGACCGATGAGTCGTGAAATCGAAGGGTACCAACGGGTAATTCGATAGAATCCGTTTCCCCCGAAAGTGAGAATAATCGAAAGCTTCACCTTTTTTTTCGCGATAATCCATTCTCCTGCCTTTTACGCTTCGCTGGGGTGTAATTATAGTACGGGCGATTCTGGTGAACGCAACATATGCATTGGAGAACGTTACTGAGTAAATTTAAAAAGCTCTGCGGTGAAAATGTTACTTTCTAATTAAACGAATATTCACTAATTTTCTTACAAATTTCTTTAAAGTTGTTAATTTTTAATTCGGTGTACTACTAATTTACAAAGCTCTACAGTGAAAATGTCAGTTTTTAATTAAATGAATATTCCTTAATTTTCTTAGATATCTTATACAAAACCTATACATCCCTACATGTACCGCGGTGAACGCGTTAATATAATAAACATAAAATCCGTAGTACACCATTTATATAACTATTTCCAACAAACATACGAAGATAAACATACCACAACCCAAAAAAAAAAAAAAAAAAAAGCAATATCCTAGCAATATTTACAACGATGATACGATTGGTTTGCCGTAAACGATATTCGTAATAAAGAAGAATTCCGCGTTCCCACAGATTTCGTTCGCGGGCTCATAAATAAGAGCAACCGGTCGGCCTGCGAGAGAGAAACAGCAAGATCCAGTATCCAGGTTACACCTTGAAAAGTAGCAAGCGCATTGCTTATGCGCGAGGCAATAAATACTTTCGAGCTTCGGCAGAGGGAAAGAGATTGCGGCTGGTAAACGTCCAGCGGCGGTCGGCCGGTCGGAGTCAGCTCGTAAGTCGGTGAAAGACTTTTAAGATTTTACGGCTTGTTCGAAGCTGGCCGCGCGCGCTAACTTTGAAGGCGCACCGTGTGCGCAGACCGGCGATTACCATAGTCAAGCTCGTAATTTCTTTCGTCCATCGTGTAGAGGCTTGTTTCTGACCCGACTCGAAATTAGAATCGATACAGGAACACGTGTAACTTGGATCTACGAGGTCATTGTTTCTTCGTATCGCGCGAAACTACGTTGATTCGAAATTATGGTTCATTTGTTTCTCGTATTTCCGATTGCTTCATTTTTCAGGTAATTTGGAAATTTTTTTGTTATCTGGTTTAGTTGTTTGTTTAACCCTTTGCGGACGGCGTGATTTTAAGTAAACCGTACCGTGGGGCCGAGCCGCTACCGCGATAGTCACTTAACCCATTGCCGCACACTTTTTATTTCGAAGTGGCGCTCGGAAACACACTTTCTTTTCAATTGTTTATGTCTACCAGATGAAATTGAGTGTAACTTGTATATTTGGAAGTGAAAATTATCACATTAATTATCTGGCATGCTATACGTTCTTTGTTCGATGCATTACTTAACCAAGAACAAGTGTACAAACGCTGTACATTTTTTAATAATTAAAATTTGCATGACGTCTATAGCCGTCATTTGCCTACATATCGATAAAAATTTGACGGCTATAGCCGTCATTTGCGGCAATGGGTTAAAATGACCAGCGCGCGTTTCAGCAGAAACGTTTCTATAAGCGATTTTTATTCATAATACTCGAAGATGTCAAATTATAGACATATATGTTTATGCGAGACACATATATGAGTTTTTCGGCTCTATCAGTTGTTTTTGGCGAACGCATATATGCGTTCCTCGGCCACAGCAACGGGTTTGTTTGGGACACATATATGAGTCTTTCGGCCTTATCAATTGTTTTCGCCGAACGCATATTTGGGTTCCTCGGCCAAATTGATGGTTTCCGCAGAACACATATATGCGGCGGTAGTCCGCAAAGGGTTAACCGTTTAAGTGCCACGTGTCTTTCCTATTTTCCCGTCCGAAAGTGCCAAGGAACGCTTTTTCGCTTGTCTTATTCCCTCTCGAAAAATGCCAAGAGGCGCGATAGCGCTTGTCATTTCTGTACATTTTAATGATATTTGCATTAAAATGTTAGATTGAAATTAAAATTCGGTCTTTTATCAGCTGTCCCATTATTTCATTTTTACCTAAAATGGAAATGGTAACCGTAAAGTCGCGCATCGACAGAAACCGAGTTGTCGCGGTTGTCGGCTTCGCAGCCTAAAGCGCTGGGCGCAAAATCGCTCCTTGGAACTCAAACGGTTAACACGTTGACCGAAGATTGTTTCTCTTGTAGCGATGGTCATCGGTTATTAATTGTAAAAATTAAACGAATGTTGGTAGTTAAGGAATTTTGAATATTGTCATCGCTATTAGAGAATATTTTGAAATAAAATGTGAGGTGTTTAACAATTAAAAATTTTTAGTAGAAGATCAAAAATGAGACTTTAAATGAAAATGAAATAAAATAAAAATTAAACGAAGATTGATAGTTAACGAATTTTGAATATTGTCATCGCTATTAGAGAATATTTTGAAATAAAATGTGAGGTGTTTAACAATTAAAAATTTTGAGTAGAAGATCAAAAATGAGAGATTAAATTCATAAACAAATGTTTATTCCACAACTTTCTTCCAGAAAGAGAAACCGATGCGAAACGAGAAGTACGTGCGTACGATCGAATGACTCATGGTTCCAGGATGCATTCGAGAATTTTAATTCGCCGGTCTTTTTCATTGCATAACTTCTGCCGACTAAAATAATCACTGCTATAAATAAATCTGACGACCAAGTGCGTTCCATTCGTGGCGGCATTTTACTCACAGAAAAATCAATTCCAAAAAAAAAAAAAAAATTCTATCCCGTCTAGACAACCTTCCCTCCACCCACGAGCCCGGGTCATTAATATTCATATCACTCGCGGCGTTCCCGCGCGCGCGAGAGAGCGATCCAATCGATCGAATTCTTTTCCTTCGACAGCTCCATCGAATATCAATGAGATCTGTATCGATAAGCAAAGGGAACGTCGTACGGAGAAATCGACCACGTAATCTTACCGCGGTATTATGCTGGAAGCGCGACATCGTGGTGCCTACTGGACGAACCTAAACGAGGAATGCCCCCGAGGAATATCGTTAACCCTTTGCGGACGAATGTCGTCGATGCAGTGACAAACGAACGACAGACGCCAATGCAGAGTTCAATCGTTTGTTTGACTTCTATTTTATTTTAATATTATTTTCTATTTTCTTATTTTTTATTTTCTTATTTTCTATTTTCTATTTTTTTATTTTTTATTTTCTTATTTTCTGTTTCCTTATTTCTTATTTTCTATTTTCTCATTTTTTATTTTCTTTTTTCCTATTTTCTTATTTTCTATTTTCTTAATTTCTATTTTCTTATATTTTATTTTCTTATTTTATATTTTCTTATTTTCTATTTTCATATTTTCTAGCTAATTATTTACATATTTAACTTGTAATCTCGTTCTATAATTATCCTCCACTTGTTGCGAATCGAAGTCGACGGAGTGCTCGTCCACAAAGGGTCGAAGCAGGAGGAATCACACGGGTACCAGGTGAGATTAAAAACTTAATCGGGAGTATTGTCTTTCGTTGCACGTAGTTTTTTCTTATTAATATGTATACGTTAACGTATACATTAATAAAAAAAATTGGTTAACATTATGTTAGAATCGACTCACTTGTGTTACATTGACCCCTTGCCTTGCACAATCACGAGACACACTCGTGGTACAAATTATGATCTAAATGCAGTAAAGGCACAGTATATGCTGTTCGTAATTCGAAACAAAATAATTAGAAAAAAAAAAAAAAAAATAGCTCGGATATTTTAAGGTCAATAAAACGTCCAATCTTATCGTCCGAATTCGTGCGACTGCATCTCGGAAAACGTAAAACTAGAGTTATAGCGCGACAGTCAAAGTTTAGGGGATCGTTGGAGCTAAGTGCATTCCTGGATATCGCGCTTCCTCGTTGGCATCAAGCGTAACCATCGCAAGAGATTTACTTGAAACTTCCGAACGGTAAGTTCGGTTCCCTCAAAACTCAGGAGACGTTGCATCTTTCCGCCATCGAGTTATTCAGTTTATCGAATTTGCGAATCACGTCTTTCAAGTTCAACGAACGATGATCGACTAACTCGACACTTCTATCACCGAAACCGTTACCAGCTCTTCGTTTCGTCGTGTTGCAAACACGTAAAGTATCGTTTTTAAATTCTTAATTTTAAATTCTTCGTTTTATGATTAACATCTTATGGTTTGACAATTTTCTCGTCTCTCGTAATGATTCCTTGGATCATGGATGAGCAATCTTTTTTTACAACGGGCCAGCTACGAATTAAAAAATGTTGCGCGGCTTGCATGAAAGAAACTTATGATAATATTAGTCATACTCATCCCTGCCTTAGATCAATTTTTCAAAGAGAAAAACCTTGATCATATCTAGCTTCTTCTTATTACTGTTAAAGGAAGGCACCCATGTTTTACACGTGTTTGTGTAAATTCTATGTTTCTAAAAAAAAAAACTAAAATAACGAACTTTTTCTTAGTGGCCTTCACTTTAAGGTATGATCATCAATTAGGATTTGGGGATGCCTGCGAACACCCCAGGTACGAATGTACGCGCTGTTACTTGTTTTTTCCTAAGTTCTAACCGTGCGCCCGTCTTGTACACATCATCTTAACACTAGAACTACCGAACAAGTCAAAATGACTTGTTCATAATTTCTTATAGAAATTTTAGAAATTTACAATAATGAATTTTTCAGGATTGTCTGTAATTTTTTGTTAAAAATATGCATAAAGAATTGTTATACCTTATTATAGGTATTTTTCGAAATACCTATCATTTTGATTTCTTTGGTACAAATAACTTTACTTTAATCGTCGGTAGTTCTAGTGTTAAGACTATCTAAATATATACTTTCCTTCCACCGTGTCTTGAGTTCAAGACATAATTATTTAAACACTCCTCCACGTAACCTCCTCAACAATTACCATTTGTAAGAATATCAGGTATCTTCTTCGCAAATTAAAAAAAAAAAATTATAGAACGGAGGGTAGATAACGACCGGTTTAAGGTTTAACGGCCGAGAATAGAAATAAGAAAAGTATAAAAAGTCAATGTACTATAGCTCTGCTAAATTATCCCTCTATGGCTTTGTGTGACTTAAAAGTTACAAACCAACGTATCTATATTCTAAAAAATTTATTTTATTCAGTTATCATTGTACTATTCAATTTTATTACTATATTACTGTAGTTATACAACGATCCATCTATAGCAGTTATTATTTTAACCCTTTATAGACCGAATTTCGTCTGCTTATTGGAGAAAAAATTACGATCGATTACAGTTTTTCACTTTGATTTGAAAATGTTTCAATTAATAATTACCGTAGATGGATCGTGGTGTCACTACGGTAATACAGTAATCAAATTTAATAGTGCAGTGATAACTAAACAAAATTAATTCTTTAAAATATAATAGTTCTGTTATAAATATAAAAGTTCTCAAATCAAAGTGAAAAAACTGTAATCGATAATCAAACAAAATAACGAAATGGTATATAAATTTTGAGGCAGCGTATAATTTACCGTAACTTGTCGATGCACGGAACAAACATAAAATCCTGTCACCCGGAACTAAAGTTTTAATCACAAAAAAGGAAAAGAAAAAAAAAAAAAGAAGAAACTTCACGAAAACTCATAAAAAGTAACATCGTTCAACATCTTCCACCCCTCAGGTACCCTCGCGCCCATTGCTCAAACTTTTCTTTTGACACGAAAATTTCAGCGAACGCATCGGAGACACCGCAAGCTATGAACGCGGAAAACTTTTGAAAGCGAAGAAGTAACGCGTAACGGGAGCTCGGACACAAGGATCGATAAGTTTGTTCCAACCAACGACGTTTTAAAACAGCCCTCCAGCCCTTCCTCGAGCTTCATCATCTTCTCGTCTCTCTTAATCTCTGCTCGGCAACGAAACGCTTCTTTTCGCTGCCTTTTTAACCGCGGCCACAATAGAACAACCTAACGACACAGCCTTTAAAAAAAAAAAAAAAGAAAAAAGAAAAGAAAAAAAAGAGAGAAAAAGTGGAGGAACTAATCCGTCAGTCGTAAAATCGATATCGACGTCGGTTCGTGTTCGCTGTTCCACGACTTGCAACGACCACTTTGTGAGGCAGGGCTGAATCAACAGAAACGAACGGGCGTGTATACGTGCGTACACGCGTGGGTTAATCCATCCCTTTGGTTTTCTAGTCTCTCCATTTCTACTGTTACCCCGCGTTTCCATTTTTTCCACTTTTTTTCCATTCGTTTAGGCTTATCGATTATTCCCCTGGTCCCTGTTCTTATCATCTGTTACACTTTTTTTTTTCCTTTTGGATTCTTGTTTCTGTGATTAGTTTCTTTTTTTTTTTTTTTTTAATTTTTAACATTTCACTTTGTAGTATTTTTTCCGTGGTTTTAGTAAAATATAAGGGTAAAGATTTTGTTTTCTTATATTGTGGATTTTTTTCAAATTCTTATTTATTGTAATTCTTTTGGTATAAATAGTCGGTAGCTTTGGTGTTAATTATGAGTAGATACGGTAGCGCAGATTGTTAGAGTAGATTATTATTGACTGCGATAATATTGATGGCAGTATTCCAATTTCCAATTTATGGAAATAGTTAATTTATTTGAAAAATCTTTGCATTATTTAGTTAATCTTGTTAAGACTAGTACTGTGTAGAATATTTGAAAATATTTGAAAACCTTGTAAAATATTTGAAAATATTAGAAAACCTTGTAAAATATTTGAAAATATCTGAAAACCTGGTAAAATATTAAAAAAAATTTGAAAACCTGCTAAAATATTTGAAAATCTATACAGAATGGATACACAATTCTTAAATCAATCTCTTTTCTGCAAATATCTTACCATAGGACTCGAACAGATAAGCAATAGAATTTAATTTGCAAAGAGCAGATCAGATCGCAAGTTGCGTAAAAAAAGAAAGAAAAAACAAAAAACTGTTCCTCTCATAAACCTCCCCTGATACTGTTGTCGTCGATTAACGATGCGATTACCATTTCGCTGTAACTACAAATCGAAACGTCAAACACTGACAGAACAAATATCGAAGGAAGGATTTGTTTCGCGTTCGCCAATCATGTTCGATCAGTTCGATCGATAGTCGAGCGTTTATTTAACAGGAAGCTATTGCTCATCGAAGCGAGCGGCAAAATGGATGAGAATAATTCTGTCGGTTTCAACAATGAACCGTGCCGACCCTGAAAAGGGGTGGAATAACCGGGGAAACAGAAAATAAGAGAATGAAAAGAGAAATGGTATGGGATTTAATAAGCGAATGTTTGTTTTTTTCTTTTTTTTTTAGGCTGCAATGAAAACGTATTGAATTGATCTATCGGTATCATTAGTTCTTACAATTTTATGTCACAGTCATAGAGGAATTTATAATTTTTTATAAAAAATTGTGACGTAAAATTTATAAAAAATTATAAATTCCTTATAATAGTTTTTTAATATTTTTGTTCTGTTAATTATATTTATACCCTTTCGGCACGAGCGCTGGATATATCCGGCATCCACCTGACGACTTAGTGTTACTCGTATAATTAATACAATTTTATATAAATGTCTCTCAACACTAAAACTACCGACGATTAAAGTACACATATTTGTACTAAAAAAAATGACAATAATAAATATTCGAAAAAATATATAACGCAAGAAAAAGAAACCTTTAACCGTATATTTTACGGGAAATCAGGGAGAATATTAAAAATCGCACGGTTGGAAATTTATAAAATTTTTATGCGAAATTAGGAACAGGTAATTTACCGCTTTGGTAATTTTAGTGTTAATATTGAAACTATAAACGACACTTGTTAGAAGAAATATTGTTTTATCAAGCATAGTTATTTAACGGCTTATTTAACGTTTAGGACAATTTTCGTACAAAAGATTTCGTATAATTTTTATAAATTTACATTGGCGCATTTTTAGGGATTTTCTATAATTTTTTTTATAAATAATTACCCTTAGTATAAGAATTTTTTCAAATACACATCGTCTTGATTTCTTTGCTACAAATAAATCTATTTTAATCGGTAGTTCTAGTGTAAACCGTCACCGAAGCTTCGATGAAGTGAATTATTTGAAAGCGTTCTGCTGCAATTCCCAGGAATACCGTTCGTAATTCATTCTCCTTTCCTGTCGCGGCTTAATTGGACGAGCAATGGTTGTCCAGCTAAAACCAAAGGTCGAGACAGCCTATCGACCTAATGACGAGCGATAAGTGAGCGCTCGCTACTCGTCCCAAATTGAATTGCGTCCCATTGCTGACGAGCATTCTGGGAATTATGAGCTTTCGCGAAGGAGGACTGCAAACGCGGCTCGCCAATAACTATACGCGTGGTTCGTGTTTCGCGTAACACCGAAACCCGTTTCAATTAAACGAATTGCTTTCAACGATGGCTGCAATGAATGGAAGAATGTCCACATTCAGCTAAATACCTTCAATGGGAGGTATTCGTTGAATGGAATAATTCGTGGACTCTATTCATTGTTCTAGATCTTAATATCTTACGGTTCGGTACTCTAATAATTTCATTTTTTTTTTTTTTAATTTTACTTCATAAAAAAAGAAAAAAAATAGATACATAGAAGTTATAGATAAATATACTACTGTTCAAAGATTGGAATTAATTTTTGGTTTTCATCTGTATTTAATCTCCCACTAATTTTTATTCTCTTTTTGTTAATTGGAAATTAATATTGTAAATGTACATGGCAATTTTCTGTATTCTGATAGATTTTTGGTAAAACGTTTTCTGAAGTAACACAATTCTAAATTCATTTATTTATTTTTCTGTTTTGAGAAGTCTTCGGTTCCTTGAAATATGTAATTTAAAATTTTTTGCAGATATTTTATTTCCAGGAAAAAAACATCATATAAATATAAAATTGTTATCAACCTTGCTAAGCTCTTCAATATTTATTCTTTTCATTCACATTACTAATTTTTTTTAAAAAAGCTTCCTAATTTTGAATTATACTTCCTAATGGAAATAAAACAATATTTTTTTCAAAATCAAACAATCTTTTGAGAAAAATGAATTTGTTTCAAAACCAAACAATCTTTTGACAAAAATGAATTTGTTTCAAAATCAAACAATCTTTTGACNCTAATGGAAATAAAACAATATTTTTTTCAAAATCAAACAATCTTTTGAGAAAAATGAATTTGTTTCAAAACCAAACAATCTTTTGACAAAAATGAATTTGTTTCAAAATCAAACAATCTTTTGACAAAAATGAATTAAGATTGGTTCAAGCAAAAAAAGAAAAAAAAAAAAAATACTCAAGAAACGCAGTACGGTTTCATAAGCACAAATCTCCTAGATTTGTAATTTTACTTAATGCTACATACGTATGCGGTCTAAATGCTACTCTGACATTAAATCTGTCATCGTAAACGAGAAGAGCTATCTCTGACAGTAGTGAATGAAACTTCCTAATTAATCACCTACCCACGGCCACGAAGCTTCGTAATAGCGAAAGGTCGTAAAGTCGAACGCCTAAATATTCCTTGAGAGATGTGGGTGAAACGAATTCGACCTTCGCTGGCCATCACGAGAGATCAATGCACCGTAACCCGTGTCGAGGAACCGATCCCCATGAAAATCCCATGAAATTCGTGTTTTCTTCGAATGGTTCATTCGTCTCGGTTGTTATTTAATGACGCGATTGGACGTGGCAACCAGACGTAAAATTTATTTCGAGGAATTAACAGTCTGATTAAACAGTCAGCCTCTAAGTGTAAATCTTACGTCTACTTTCTGGTTTATCTTTAACGCGTTAAGCGCCATACCGGTCCCTGCGGACCGTTGCTCAAATTTTCGTTTAGGCGTCGTTGGCTTCTGAGGACTGACGGTATCAATTTCAAAAAATAATACCTTATAATTCATCGATGGGTTCTGTTAAATCACATTAAACAAAGATACGACCTCCCTTTCCAGGCCTTTACAATTTTCTTCATAAATTCTTAATTTTGGGACCAAATTTTTTTCAATTAGTATCGCAGCGCACAGCCTGACGGAAAATCGACCAAAATCGGCGTGGCTTTTTTGTTTGCTTCTCAGAGAAAAAATTATGATTGATTACAGTTTTTTACATTGATTTAAAAATTTTTAAACTAATAATTCCTGTAGATGAACCGTGGTATCATTATACAGTAATATAGTAATCAGATTTAGTAGTACAGTGATAACTGAATAAAATTAATTTTTTAAATATAGATACATTAACGGCGGTTAACGTGTTAATTACGGTCAACCGTAATTTTTACAAACGTACTTTGATATTTCTTGTCGGAATTATTAACAATTTCGAAAGAAATCATTCGTATTTCTACGTATTAATTAATACGGAGTAAATCGGTACGCAATTTGCAAATGAGAAAAATGTAATACAAAATTGTATAAAGCGTAATAAAAATGTAAATTGTAAGCGAAGAATAAATAGACCTTTATGTTTCTTGGAAAAATATGGATTTCTTAAAACACTTGTTGAGAACGGTACGTTAACACCTTTTGTGTTAATACACATTATCATATTAAAACAGAGGTTTCAATTCTTTCTTCATTTTCGTTTCTTCAGAAAGTAGAAACTATGTGTAAACAATATTCCTTTGTAGAGACTGATTAAAATTCAGCAACGAGTAAAATTTCCATTCGCGATAAACAAACGTATGATATTCACCAATTTTTCTTTTTTACCTACAAAGTTATTCCAAAAAACTTCTGTTCTTCAACATCAGACCGCTCTTTAGAAACCCAAGTTATTTTTAGGTAAAAGCAAAATTTTAATCAACTTTTGATACCAACGTTACTATACCTATAACTTAGTATCCATAATTTTATTACTTTAAATATTAATATAAATTTATTAGTTTTAATCCTTTGCACCCCACAATACACAATTTCTATTTCACTTTCAAACGAATAAAAAAATCGTAAACATTCACAATCTTTTCTTCCTTTCCAAAGCAACGCTAAAAGTTTTCGCAACAGCACCGCGAAACTTAAAAAAGTTTAGGAGCGCAAAGAGTTAAAAATTGGAATTTCTCCTGTATTGAATCAAAAATACTACACAAAAATACAATTTTTTTCATCACCAATATTCACCGAGTATATTTATATAAATAAATCGATTTCAATAGTATTAATAGCTTTTATTAACACTAAAACCACCGACGATTAAAGTATACCTATTTCTAGTAAAAAATTCAGAATAACAAGTACTTAAAAAAATACAGGATGCAAATGAAATAAATCTTTACTCGTTGCAGAAAATCGCAAAGAATCATTCAAAATTCACCATTATGAATTTATAGAATTTATATAAAAAATACCAGTCATTTTTACCACTTCGGTAGTTCTAGTATTAAAAGCGCTCTATTACCCTTCGCATCCCTTCGCGCACCCCAAAAATACTGTAATCAATGACAAACAGAGAACCAAACAAACCAGATGTTTCCTAACCACTATTTAAGGGTTGGAACCGTATCCTCCCCTAAATATGCTCTCGCGATGAGTCCAACAATTTCGCGAGCTCACAGACGGCACCGAAATGGCGGCCAAGCGTGTCGTCGAATGTTTCGAAGGCTCGCAAGATTGCAGCAAAGGGAAACGATATTTTCCCTTGGAGTCGAACGGTGGGTCGTGAAGGAAGGCAATATTTCTCGGTTCGTATGCCAGCAGAAAGGGCCAACATGGAACCCATCGGCAAACTCCGCGTACCCTCACCCTCGAGAGAAGCTAATCTTTCGCAGACGAGGGAGGACGGTCACGCCAAGGGGCGGAGGAAGCCTCCAGGCACCCCTGCAGACTTTTAAACTTCGTAAAAGGGAAAGCAGAGGCTCGAGGAACTCGCGTGCAAACGATGTTCGTTTATTTGGCTGCTCTTTCCCGACGAATCTCGCGGGCCTGCTATGATTTCGACGGATTTAGGAAGGACGCGTGAAACAGGAGAACGTGAACGGGAAAAAAAGAGTTGTACGGGAGTTGTATTTTGGACTACATATTAGTAAAGTTTTTTAAAGTGAACTAAAAATGATTTTCTGCAGAGGTATGCGAGCGTTCAAATATTAATACTGTTGGATAATATTTAAGTTTGGGAGCCAATGATAAATTTTATAAATTTTATAAACTGTTCTTTCGTTTCTTTCTTGGTTTTAATAAGCGTTTTTCGTTTCCGGTTATTGTATAATTTAGATAGACAGAGATTTCGGTATAAATGTGGTAAGTACAATCGCGAGTAGAGTATAATAAATGTATTAAGGCGAACTGTTTTATTTACTTTCGTTAAGATTAATAAATATATTACCAGCCAAACGACATATATTTTATCAGTTTTTATTAGAGACAAGAATAGCGCGAAATGTAAAAATTTAGTTCATCGTATCTCCCTAACAGCATTATGAAACGGAATCATGAATGGAACGAAACGCTAGAACAGAATATTCGTCATAAAAAAAAACGTAGATCTACCAGAAACGCTTGACCAACTCGAAACCCTGAGGTTACCATTCCTTAACTTCGTTTCTCAATATTTTAATATTTCATCCTTCGCGTTCCTCCGAAACCATTCTCCCAACTTCCAAGCCCAGTACAGGCAAACCAAATTAGCGAATGCAAATTAGACGAAGTCGGCCGACTTGCCCAGATCCCATTCATTTCCAGCCACCCAGAGAGCTAGGTTAATTTTCTTTCCTGGCCCGCTGACCGTGGCAGTGCGGCTAATTCGAAAAATGAGGCCACTAGGAACGTTTTCAAGTATGCCGTACTCGCTGCTCTCGACTGAAGGTGGTCCGCGTGTTTCAGCGATCCGGCAAGTCCATCGAGGCTAACTGCACTTTGCGAGACGAGCACTTATAGTGACATGTCTCGAGCGAGTGTCTGCAATGGCCTCGTTCCTCCGCTTCGATCTTTCTTCCTCCGAGACCCTTTCCTCTTCTCCCTCTCGCGTCCACCTGGACACTTTTTTTTCCTCTTTAATTCACGGCACCGTGTGCCCTCTTGTTACACTTTCGAGGACCAGAGAGGAAGGCAGTTTATCACGAGGCTCGTACCGAGGAGAGATTCGCGGTGCCAATTTTTTTTTCTTCATTTTTTTCAAGATTTTTTCATTATTTCTCTATTATTTTTTCATGGCTCTTCCACGATCTTTCCGCGATTCTTCTACAATTGTTCGACGATTCTTCTACAATTCCTCCACGATTCTTCCACAAAATTTCCGATTCTTCCACGATTTTTTCACGATTCTTCCTTACCTCTTCCTCGATTCTTCTTCGATACTTCTTCGGTTTTTCTTCGATTCTTTCTCAATTCTTTCTCAATTCTTTCTCGATTCTCCCACGATTCTTCCACGATTCTTCCACGATCCTTCCACGATTCCTCCGCGATTCTTCTACAATTTCTTCACTATTCTTTCACAAATCTTCCATAATTCTTCCACGATTCTTCCACAAATTTTCCGTGATTCTTCCACGATTCTTCCACAAATTTTCCATGATTCTTCCACGATTCTTCCTCGATTCTTCCACGATTTTTTCATGATTTTTCCACGATTCCTCCGCGATTCTTCTACAATTCCTCCACGATTCTTCCACAAATCTTCTATAATTCTTCCACGATTCCTCCACGATTCCTCCACGACTCTTCCACGATTTTTCTATTATTTTTCCACCATTTTCCATGGCTTTTCCACGATTCTTTCAGGATTTTTCTATTATTTTTCCCCGATTCTTCTATTATTTTTCCACGATTCCGCCACGATTCTTCCACGATTCTTCCTCGGTTCATCTTCAATCCTTCCTCCAATCTTCCTCAATTTTTCCCCGATCCTTCCTCAATCTTTCCTCAATTTTTCCACGATCTTTCACGTTTTTCCACAATTTCCAAGTGCGAATAACTTTCGCAGATACGTGCCACGTTACCGTCCCTCGTTTCATTCTCCCTCCCGTTCTCTGTTTTTTCCACCACGTTGTGTACATACGTGCACACGCCAAAAAGGGTGGCTGACAAGGGTAGCGCAGAGGAAGGACATCAAACGGATGAAAACACGAAGGACAGGGATGGAAAAGCAGGAGGACACAACAGTGGGTTAAATGCGAAGCATCGCGAGGGTTAATAGTTTCAGGGCTGACGGTGAAACTGCAACGACTGTCAACCCTCTCTGGGACTCGTTGGCTCCTGGTCGCCGACCGTGGGACACGTTTGTCGTGCTTGTGAAGAGGCTAATCCGGGAAACGAGGAATTGAACTATCCAACGAAAAAAAATCGGACGAATTTGACCTCTCTTTTTTCTTCGTTCTCTCGCACGAGAAAACATGTTCTCGTCGTGGGGATTTTCTGGTTGAGAAAATACTCGAGCGACCTTTAGATTCGAGGAATTCTTCGATAAGCCGGTTAAAAAGCGTTGAGTATTGTTTGAAATCTAAGAAATTCTCGATACGTGCGTTGCTTGTTAAAAGACACAGATAATAGAGATAGCAAAGTTATATGTTTATGGGAAAAAATTTGCTTACAGCCGTTAAAAATATATGGTTCTATCAAAAGAAATCGGACCACGTCACGATATCAAACACTTGACATCGATTATTCGTATCGAGCTTATAAATTTTTCGTAGTATCGATTCGAGACTGAATAAATGTTTCTTGTACGATTATCTAATCTTATCGGCGGTGCTTGGATACCGTATCGAGGTTGCTGTAGCAATGATCTGGGTGTATAACGTTAACCCGTTGTTTGTTTTAAAGAGAAATATTCCTGATCAATATTTCTTGGAATAATAGTGGAATAATTTGAGTCTGGGTGTAACAACGTCGTCTTAGAACTGGGAAAAATTATTTGAGAAAAGAGAAAAGGAATAAATGGTATTGCTCCGTAATAAAGAGTATTAAGTACTTCTTTTTAATTTCTTCTACAAAAAATGTAAATTTCAAAAAAAAAAGTAAATATCGTTGATGAAGGAAACAAAATAAAATTTAGTATTATATAATTTAAATATTATAATCTATGTATTACGAGATCATAAAGAATCGATTTATACTTCGCTATATTTTCATACTGTGGACAATGCATGGGAAAGAAATAAAAATATGCTACTATTTTTATAAACAAAATATAGTACTAAATTAGCGTTGAAAGTAAACACGCGAACTGAACAAAATTTATTTTAACATTTCAGAAATCTTGTCTTTTTTAAATCTACATTTCCTAAGAAACTAAGAAAAAAAGAAAAAAAGAAAAAAAAAAATTCTCCGGCTAATAACCAGTGATACAAAGTATACTCTGGTGCTAAATCACTAAATCACCCTCGAATCGAACGAATAAAGAACGTGTATAACAAGATATCACCCCCCTGCTCTTAAATGCAAATTTTAGAGCTCCTCGAGAATTTCAAATTCCCAGAAACGAATCCGGTTCAGTGGCCATTTCGAAGCAGATCCGGAATGCAGAGAAAGAATTGGTAAAACGAGGAACGAATTTTCACGTCGTATTTCCGGCCTAATGCTCTCGCGAAGGCTCGAAAAAGGGGCAAAAGGAGGCGTTGGCCGGTTGCCTGACCTGCTTGGACAGCATATCGAATGGCGGGGCAACGTAAAAGGATGAGAAATTGAAATGTCCCCGAGATAGGGCCACGACGTGAAACCGGACGATCCTTTGTAACAAAAAGAAAAAAAAAGAAAAAAAAAAGAAAAAAAAGAAAAGGAAAAAGAAACATTCAACTGTTGGAGATTTACTACAAAGAGACTCGGCTCTCATTAAGGCTCGTCCGACATCCGTGTGTACTTTCTGTAATTTTTTCTTTTTTTTTTTTTTTTTTTCTGGAATTCGAGCTTTTTCATCGCGTTCATCCTTCAACCCATTAAACTGGTTACGACTCGTTTCGAAGTTCATGATCGCGAATATCCTTTGAAGTCCCTAAGAAGCGACGAATGATATGGAAGCTTTGCGATTTATCTCAGGGCACGCGCCATGTTATTCAAAACGCCCGTCAGGAAAGCTCCCTCGAGCTCGATTAGTCGAACGTTTCCATAAGCTTTGGAGAGGTTTCGGGTTGTTCGATGCGATACATACGAGTAAAAGTCGCGTTTTGTAAAGAAATTTTCTTAGGAAGAAATTGGAATTGAGTAAGTGATCGAGGAATTTGCGAGATAGTGGCGGAAGACGGTATTTAAGACAGCTGAAGCATTTGTAGGAGGGTGAAAAATTAATTTTGGATATTTGGAATGAATTAAATTGAGAAAAGTATTTTTAATCTTTAAGTATTGGAATTTTTTTTTTTTTCATTTATTTTCGTAATTGATCTACGCGTATAGTGTTGTCTGATTGTTTTTAGTTCTATTTAGAACATTGCATCTCTACTTTCTCTGTAACTGATCAAAAACACGAATTTTTGCCATGTTCGTTACAATTTATTTTTTTAAACAATTTGTCATAATTGCTAATTCTAAAAAGTGGTATATCAAAAAGATGGTTTGTTTCGACGGACTTGGAAATTAATTAAAACTTATTCACAGCCGCCGTGTAATACCGTCCAAATAATTATACTGCTAGACAAACTTAATTTATCTCTCGTAAGCAAATAAAAAGCTCAATTATCCCCAATTATCATCAATTCTTCCTCTCGTTCTACTAATTTCATTACCTTATACCTTCCCGGCTCCACCATAAATTATGTCCAACTAAAAACACATTTTTCTCGTTGCAACCAACCAAACTTCATTACCATAAATTACCACGCAAAAAACAAACCTTCTAAACGAAAAGTAATTAACATAGAGAAAAAAAAAAGAATAAAAGAAGAAAATAAGAAAAAAGTTATTCGACGAATCAAGCAGGATAAATGCACGGAGCTCGAGGAGAAAAATTGGATCAGCTTTCCAAAGAGGGATCGTCGACCCAGGAACAACAGAAAGAACTACCCGTGGCTAAGACACGGCTAAGACAGAGATATGAGTAACGCGTACGAACCGTCCATAATTTATTTCTTCCTACCGCGGTCTACGAGAGAGAGAGATGTTCCTGTTAGAATCCTTTTTCGAGGGAGCCACGCCATTGGTGGTCCGGAATCGAGAATAAATTCGGATTCGGTGGTACTGTTTTATCTGGAAGCGTCGAGAGACCGTTGGCTCGTTTCAACGAGTTCAAAGACATCCCCCCTACGAAAAAAAAAGGAAAAAACAAACGAAAAACACGAAACGCATTTTTCTCGAGCGAAAGTTCAGTGGCCTCGAGCCGAGATTTTTCACCGGATACTTTTTTTTTTATTTATGCGTAGAAATGCGTCCTTTTTCAAAGAACCGACTACTATCCGCCGGACAGACACGCCTCTGCACGTGAAATATCATGCTAATCTCACGGACAAAGAGTAATGTACAATATGGTGCAGCTGGATAACAATCGCACCTTTGTGACACGATTTTAATTTTTTTTTCTTTTTTTTTCTTTTCCGTTTCAAAGGTGTGTTGGTTGCTGATCTTTGAACGGTTCTGACTCTCTCGGTGTGTATTGTTTATGTGTTGCTAATATTAGGTTGTTGCATATTAAATGTCCGGTTTTAATTAATTTTGTTTAGTTATCACTGCACTATTAAATTTGATTACTATATTACTATAGTGACGCCACGATCCATCTATAGTAATTATTAGTTAAAACATTTTCAAATCAAAGTGAAAAACTGTGACCGCAATTTTTTCTCCAATAAGTAGACAAAATTCGGGCTACAGAGGGTTAAAGTAGATATTCTCTGAAACTTGCTTCTAAATATTTCTAATGTTTATGAATGTCCAAGGTATCATTTTAATATTTAACACGTTGCGACGTTTCAACACCTACCGACGATTAAAGTAGACCTATTCGTACCCAAAGAAATAAAAATTATAGGTGTTCTAAAAAGAATACAAATTCTAAACAGAGGCACGACTTTTCTTCGCAGACTTTTATAACTTTCTTTTTAAATTCTTCGCTATTTACCGACCAAACGTTTTTTAATTCGTATCGAAACGCACAACCTAATGCAAGATCCATAAAAATCGGCGTAGTTAACGCTTAACCCTTTAATTACTGTTGACACCTACCGGCGTCCGACACATGCTGACTTCCCGGTACCGTAGGCGCCAATTGGCGTCCAAATCAAATTTCGCTTGTTTCGCTCGTTTCAAAATTTTTCAGTATTTTGAATATTTTAATATACTTCCTCAGAAATGCATGTCTAACGAAAAATTTCGCCGTACCCACTGGACGTCGCGAATAAATTCGTACCGTACCGTACGTAGCCAGTGCGTGCCAAAGTCTACCGTAATCAAAGGGTTAAAATATGTTGGATGACCAACCTACGTACACACGCCGAATCATGTCAAACAGATAACTAAGATTCTGTCGTTAGTCATTCCGAACACCAAAAACAAGGTAAAAGTCCGTGTGATTCAACCCCAAAACTAAGGGCCACCACTACCCTCTCTACGCCGATTTTTCGGTTATAAGTCGATGCGCGCCAATAGAGCGGAGCTTTTTGTACCATCCTTCGCGGACGTCGACAGTAGATATTCTTGTGTCACGGACAGAGTGTTGGAGCTACATCCGAGGATTCCAACAAGTATTAATTCTTAAAAAAATCCACTCCAACAACTCCCAACTGTTATACGTTTAAAACCGATCTAGTATCTAACTGCTCTCAGACCAACGATAAAATATTCGAGCACAATCCTTGCATTTTAATACCTCAAGATTACTCCGTACAATCCTCTCGCTAAGTTCCTCGCCACGATGCATGCCCACACGCGGTTTATCGTCTCTTCGGCCAAGAAACGCGACTATCTTCCAACAATAAAATAAAATGACGCGGGGTAGAAAAGCGTGGAAACGAAACGAGGAGACAAAATTATACCCGGTCGAGAAAGACGCCAACGTTTCGCGTCGATTCGGAAGAGTTCCTTGGAATTCAACGATTGTGTCGGTTGATACGCGAAGAAGATAGTAGAAAAATGTCTGTCTGGTGTACCTGGAGCTGAAACTCGTATCGTAATCGCGAGACTTCACGACATCGCGTGTAAACGTTCTATTTATATGCGCCACTAATTCGAGCGAATCGAGAGGAAGAAGGAAGAGAAGGTGGAGAGCGGTTGCAGAAAACGAGAGAAGAGGAGAGAGAGAGGACGATGGCGGAGGCCGTGGAGGCAGCAAACTCAAGAAGAATGAAAAAGTAGGACCGCCTACGGCAGGTAACCGTGCACCTGCTCCATATACGCAGGGTGCATCAGCTTCGAGATGAAATCTCGACTTTCGAGCTGACCGTGCGAAACAAGATTGCATCTAGCGGATGGTAGCGCGCAAAATGACGTCTTTTTTTTTTGTTCTCTTTTAACACTTTGACCGCCACGCCGAAATCACATGTTTTACCGATGCAGACGAACGACTTTTCTACTTGCGATCTCGCTGCGATCGTATATCTTTCTTTGTTTTCTGAGTCAAAGACGAGGAAGAGAAACGTACGATCGCGATGAAATCGCGGGGACAGAAAGTCGCTCGTCTGCATCGGATTTAATTGTCTGAAACGAGAATCGAAGAAAATGGGTGGTAGAGAAGCTGTGATTGATTCTTAATTGTGCGAAATGAGAAGCTATGATTGATTCTTAATTGTGCGGAATGAGAATTGGAAAATATTCTTTCAGTATTTTGTACGTCTTGTGTTTTAGGGTTTGGTTGAATGTTTAAAGGCAATTGGTCACGAAGGGAGCAATTATGATGTTTATCTATCAATTGCGCGAAAGGAAAATTTAATAAGATTTTTTTATATTTAATATATGTATCTTGAATCTTAGTATTTAGATAAATATTTAACACGCCACGCCGATTTCAGTCGGTTTTCCGTTAGGCTGTGTGGTGCAATACTAATTGAAAAACATTTGGTGGCAAAATACTTGAGAATTTAAAAAGAAAATTGTAGACGCCTACAAAGGAAAGTGGTATCTTTGTTTAATGTGATTTAATAGAACCCGTTAATGAATTATAAGGTATTATTTTTTTAAATTGATACTATCAGCTCTCAGAAACCATCGACGCCTAAACGAAAATTTCAGCGTCGGTCCGCAGGGACCGGCGTGGCGCTTAACGTGTTAAACAGAATCGATTTCGAAGGTAAAAATTATATTTATCTCTAATCACGCAAAAAAAAAATTTAATCAAATTTTTACCTTTTAACCTTTATATCTCATATATCCTATATCTTAGCATTTAGAAAAATATCTAAAGGAAATCGCTTCTGAACGGAACAATTATCATATTTATCTCCCGATTACATAAGAGGAAAATTTAACAAAATTCTGTCTTAGTACTATTTTATCTTCGGACTCCGAATATCGATACCAAATATGCACACAATTTTACAGAAGAATACAAGAAGCATTCCGGGTCGCAAAGTACGCATTTAAAAATTACCACGCGGCTCTAAATTTCACAGGTAAACACAGTATCGCGAACAATAATTATACGGAAAATTCGATAGAGCATTCAACACAGCTATCAGACACCACCGAAGCCTGTTCCTCGGACGATTTTTAATCCGATGTTAATTGCACGCGCAGATGTGTCTGTCGCAAAATGTCTTTTTTCACAGCGCGTCGACGGTACTCTGTTGAATAATTCTATTGTGCACGAGCTGTGCCGACAGCTGTCAGCTTTTATCAGAACGATGTTTGACTCGTAGAATATTTTATCGCAATTTAAATTTACCGTCAGCCCGCGTATTCAACGCGTACATCCGGCGAGATTTACATGCCGTGGTAAATATTTACAAAATACCGCATCGAATATTTTTTTTTTTTTTTTGTTTTGTATTACCGTCGTTGAAACTCTCGCGAACGTTCGAACTTCGAATTGAAAATTGCGAGTAAAATCTGAATCCGGTGTTCGTCCTTCGATATCCTTTTTAAGGATCCCGTTGACGCACCCTGTGTATCCTCTCACGGGTCCCGAACACCTTGAAATCGTGGCGTGTCAGCCAAAGATGTAGAGAAATGATCGCGTGTACGAGGAATCTTGAAGACCGTGGGAACGTCGCTAGGGATTACGTCGTATCCTATGTCTTCGATCTCCTAAATTGCGATGCTCCCTATCCCTCGCCCCTATCGGCCGCGAAAACGTAAATTGAGACACGGAGCCAACATGATCAACGTAATTATTCGTGGACACACTGTGCAAGACTGGTTTCCGTAAGCTCTTCGAGACAGTTCTTTATCGATACATGTTTCTTCTACGTTGGATACAGATCTGTTTTATGACGATGCACGGTTGGTTGCAAAAGTATCCAGCTACCTTAGGTATTAACTTAATTTTAATTTAAGATAAAAATTTTTTTAAGCCAAAAAGTACATTTTGATTTATTTGAAATGTGTTGTAGATTATTGTGTGTGCGAAATTTGAATCTAACGCGAAATTATAATCAATGCGCCTTCGTTTGTTCCTATTATTCTTTTTATTTATTTATTTTTTTTATGTTCTTTTTACTATTTTTAGTCTTTTTATTCGTTTTATTCTTTTGATTTTCACAGATTGGTATGAGCGATTAATTAATGTGATCTTCTTGGCTCTCTAGGTACTAATTTGGTCATGTGTTGTAAAATTCTAATCCTTTTTATGTAATAATTATAATAAATATTTTTATCATAAGTATTACAGTGTTTGTTGAATTTTTTATCATTTATTTTTGCGCTAATTTAGCAACGTTGTGATATAAACGTTTAAATGTTCATCAAAGATAAATTTTGATTTAGGTTTCTGTTAGATAACTTATCACTGTAGAGAAAACTTGTTTAATATCTAAGAAGGCCGGATACTTCTGTGACTGTGTAATTTTTTATTCGATATGGGTGTATTTATTGTTGAAATAAATTGGTACAATGTTAGCTAAAGTGTAATGTTTGCAGTTGTTCGGTATCTTGGATTATTAGAGAAATTCTTTTTACTATTTTTAATTTTTTTGTCCTCTTCAACTTACACTATATTAAATACTAAAATTATATTTCTAGATTTATATATTCAGTATAATTCCAGTTGATTAAATTTTGTCTCAATTTTTTTTCATCAATTTTTATCCGCAACTTTATGAATAAAATATTAGATGAAATAAAAAATCTTTTAAATGAAAGATAAATGCGATTATATTAACCAATCGTTACACAAACGAACAGACACAATTAAAGAAACAGAATTAAATATATCCTATCTTTTATTTTCAAAAAATGTCCCACACCATGCAACCCGTTCAATGTAAAATATCTGACACAAAAATCTACCAACCTCCTCGTAACATTCTTCCCAGACAGAATTATACAACAAAAAATTATCCGAACCTCTTAAACACAGCGCTTCAGCCCTCGAATTCCTAACAATAGAATCATCCACAACCCCTTTCGAACTCTCAATTACAATATCAATCGAAACTCTCAACGCCACCTTGAATTTTCACCAAAAAATCAGAAGCATGCTCGATCTGAAAATCCATCCACTCGGATTTATCCATACACGGCGTTACACAAAGTACCCGTTGTCCCAGTCATGCAGCTTCAACTTCTCAGCGAAGCCTGTTCGAAACATCGATTGCCAACTATCGAGAGACCGAGAAACTTTTTCTGTCTCCGAGAAACTTTGAAAGAAGATACAAGGCCGGGGTTCAAGGAGGACAGGAAAGCGTCTCGATAAATCGAGATCGAAACGAAGAAAGAGGGTAAAAGAGAAGGGGAGATCGTCCTGGCAGCGGCGTGTCTCGGGCCGGAAGTTCTGTCCAAATATTTTATATGTGGGTGCCAAGGATGGTACAATGGACAGGTCAGTGGCCTCGCTTTAAGAAGATTCTGTCGCGCAGGATCTTTCCACAATGGAAAGCAAGCTTCCTTTGTCAAACGAGACGGCGACAGAGATTCATGGTTAACTTTCTTTACCGAATCGCACCTATTTCTCCGCGTTGTCGGCTCAAACGCTTGGGAACCGACGACCGAGGCGTGCAACGCTCGATAAGACGGGCGTGTTTGATGCATTTGTATCGGTGCTCGAAGGTTTGAGGAGAAACGTGTACTTCGGGAGACAAATTTAATTTCTCGTGTGATTTTAAGGCGATAGTAGCGCAGGAGTGTACTCGACGAACGGATTGGTTTCTTGGAAAAATTAGTCGATAGCAAGATAAAGAGATAAATGTAATTTCACGGGGGCGGTTCCCTTGCCGATTTCCGTCGGTCGCGCAGATTTTTGGACTCGCGTGGCAACGCGATGTCGCGAAACGCTTGTTTTACTCCGAAACAAAACTGGGCCACATCCGCGACGAAGTTATTTTTGTTTTTGGCAAGAATTTCAAGGACCATTGTCCTGGGGTAAAATTCACTGCTTCGTACGAAATGGCTACAGTAATAAGGATATCGAAGAGAATTGAATGCAAACATCAATAGAGTGGTCTTTGGTGCAAGATTTGTAAATGGGGTCGTGAAATAAATGATTTTTAGAATCAATGAGATTTAGCAGATATGAGAAATTTTGTATGTAATTTTTATGAATTATAATTGCTTTTTTTTATTGAATATTGCAAGTATGGAGAAGAT